>JAAGKR010001770.1:17792-113519 GCA_011419295.1 Clarias macrocephalus
GATGAACCCTGAGTGACGACTCTATGCAGCTAGCAGACGGTTGGTTTAGCCTGTCTGTCTGCTCCCTGGCCTTGGCTCTGGATTGTCACCGATTAACTAGGCCTCTTCTGAGACTATGTGCTATACTACAAGAAATGAGAGCAGCACCTTCCCGAGTGGGATGGACACCGTCCCGCCCTAACAGGCCAGTTTTGCCCTCAAAGGTCTTCCAATTATCTATGAAGCCCACGTTGTTTTCGGAGCACCACCTGGACATCCAGCGGTTCAGCGACCATAACCTGCTGTAAGCTATGTCGCCACGTCTCATTGGGATGGGACCAGAGCAATAAATAAAAAAGCATAAATTAATGTTAATATTTGATTTTAGTTAGCACAAAGTATTGTTGTAATACTTTTGGCCACCACAGTAATTGCCATATTCAAAATGTAATTAATCAGTGACATGTAATCAATTCTAATACTCTTTATTTAATTAATGACTTGTTTATTGATTTTAATATTGTCACATTACAATCTCCATTTGCACTGCTTTTGCAAGTCCTATGGAAAAAGCAACCACTCACTCACTTTCACAATTACATTTTCCTGATCAAGGAGACTAGATAAACTGCAAAAAAGAATTTCACTCTGTGCCCCATGACTGAGTACTAAAATGCCTAAAGTATCATTCTCCTCCAGTCCCCAACAGCAAATATGAACCTTATATTTAATATGAACAAATATGAAAGCAGCCCACATGATAACAACAAATAGAATTGCACACTCAAGGCGGATCAGCATGAAAAGTGGAATATTTCCATATTCCTATGCCTAAGTGCCGATTCAATATTGCAAACACATGGTGTTTGGAGACTGGTGTAAGCAAGTGTAGTGAGTGGGTTTTGAGACAAATTCACTTGCAGAGTATGGGGGAAAAGGCCAATCGGAAGTTTTTAAGGCACCACTAAGAAGCTTTTGCATTTGACACAGAATTACTAGTCCAAGGCTGATCAGTCCTGCTTATCAAACTGAAAACGAGCAAATTCCAGTCACTTGATGATCGACTGATGCATCTCTATTATGAATGTAATAAATCATTTAAAAATAGATTTTGATGAATCACGATTCATAACCAAATCGATTTTTTCCCCATCTTTAACAGGTGTTATCAAAAGGATGGATTTCCAAATCCAACTCGTGTCTGCACATCTGTAAGCTCCTGCAGCAATGCTTCTGACAAGTTGAACTGTGGAATAAAAGATCATTAATGGTAACTAATTTACATTCATACAAAATAAAATAAAAATAAAAAACTTTCACCAAAGAAGACTAACCTTTACAGCGTACTTGTAGGACTGCTCTGCTTCAAGTTTCCGTCCCATCTGAAAAAAAAATTAATAAATTTTACAGGTTAACAGGTTAAAAATATAAACCATGGCTTAGCATGCTGTTAATGCTGAATTTAATTAATGGCAGAATGAAGGGCTGTGGCCTGACATAAAGGTGATTATTTTTAGCATTCTTGCAGTATAAACAGCCCTGTCAGACATTATTTAAATGAATGGTTTTATTATTCACCTGTAAACAAATCAGTGACAGGTAACCCCAGACTTCAGGGTTCCTGTTATTGAGGGCATTAGCTTCAGTGAGAGCATCCTCAGCCTCAGTCAGCTCCCCCTTCTAAATCCACAGAAAAAGCATGCAGAATAGATACAGTAAAATAAAGCAGTGTGTTCATTAGGTTTAGAAACATGCAGGAACATAATAACACAAGACATACTTTTAAATGAGACACTAGACTTCATCATCATAGAATTTTCCATCCTCACATTTTTACAGCAGAATACAATGTCAGGAATAAAACACATGAGTGTGTGCTGTAATGCAGCCACAAGCACACCTAGAAAGTGTTTTATTCTTCTTATACGACAATTCAAAATGTACTTATAAACACAACATTATACCTTTTAACTATTTAAAGTTTTTAACAATTAATACAAATGAACATAAATAAATAATTTATGTTTTTTTTTATTAAAATGATTTACGTTTACTTGTATTAAACTGAACATAAATAACTTTGAGTTTTAACCTTTAATATGGTGAGCATTTCTTTCTTTAAATCCAACACTTTCTATTTGTTCAGTGCATATACCTGAAAAACAATTGAAAAATGTTGCCTTGTCTGTGTGGAATCAACAATCATGCTATTTTGATGTTTTATGTGAACCTTAACTGCAGGATTTGATGCACTGCATTGCTGCCTCATGACTGACTGATTGGGGAAATAAATGTGTAAGTATACAAGTTTTGCAAATAAAGTGGAAGTAAATATATGCTATAGCAGTTACAAACAGTTGTGTGCTATCCAGTTTCTATTTTCTATTCATATTGAAGGTAATAAAAGAAAAGGCACCTCATCAGCATACAAAAACCTGAGAAATATGAAAGTTTGCGCATTGCCCAAAGTAGAGTTGTGACTTACAAACAATTTGACACAACTGACTGACTGACAGACTGACTTCTCTTAGAGACCTAAATGTACAAGACTTGGGGGGCCATAGGTAGACCTATACCCTCTTTTTTCCCTATGTGTTTCCATAACAACACGAGTCAGCTTAACTCAGTAGCTGTGGCCATGGGACACGCTGTGGTATGCAGAAGTTAATTCAGCTACAGAAATTTAATCCTCCTCAGGTAAATAGATTTGACCATAAATATGGAAATTGTCAGCTTATGTGCTGATTAGCTGTAGCATGAGCACTCCATGTTTAGCTTAAATCTATATTTTAAAAAATTTACTTTTGACCATTTTCTTCCTCCAACTCACCTTCCATTTCTACATTTTATATTGTTACATGAGCAAGGACATATAATTAAAGTTATTGGCAAATTAGTCAAAGTGACTGAAGACCACAAGTCGATAAAATAGCAACTAAAGAGAATGATGTTTATGAATGCACATCTTGAGTAACATCCAGTAGCTTGTTATAACACTGCAGTGGACCAGTGTGCATTTATTGTCACTGGCAACCACTTGTGTAATAGTTATGCAGTATACAGTAGATGCATCAAATATAGCTGAATAAAATCAGCCGTATAAAAACAAAAGGGACTTTACATGTCCTGAGAAATGCGATGTATTTTCCGGGATAGATAATTACTCAAAAAATATCAGCTCTGGAAAAACTCGGACAGATGGCAACTCTTTACTCAAGACTTTTAGATTAATGTTAAATATTCTATGAATACTTGTGTGAAATAATTCAACAATTGTATTGTATAAATTTTGTCAGCATAGAGTGCAGGATGTTCTGGTCACCAAGCAAGTGTTTATAGTTTTGTTATAAATGTCAGGTTGTCTTTCTTCACTGGATATATTAGCCATCATGAACTCACCCTGTAGCAGGCAATCCCGAGCCCGAGCCAAGTGAGACAGGAGGGAAACCTCTTGCAGGCATTCATGTACATAGACTTTGCTTCATCATACTACAATAAATTGTAAGCAAATAGAAAATGTTCTTCAGTCATCCTCATTACTGAATTGTGCAGTAAGTCAAGGCAACATTATTCTACAAAATCCAGTCCCTTTGATTCACTATGCAGTACATCAGATCTAACATAAAAAGCCTCATATAATGTGTAATAAAGGATATACTCAGTTTCTGAAGGAGGTGTTATCTTACCTGTTCTTTCTTTAAGTATATGGAGCCCAGACGAAGGTAAACAGTATGTGTGTCTGAAGCATCTGTCACAAAGTCCAGTGTTCTCTCATAAGACTCTTGAGCTTGCTTGTAATCCTTCATCATGTAGTAGATGTGACCAGTGAGAGCCCACAAATCAGGGTTCTAAACAACAATAACAACAAAAAATTACTAGCAGAAAATGCTGTAAACAATACTTTAAATAAGTATAATTAAATAAGAAATAAATTAAAAACAGACTTGGCATTTTTGTTAATATCTAAATTTAAAATTAATTAAAATACAGATATCTCCAAAATATTGGAACAAAAATGCCAAATCTTTAGTTTTTTGCTGCACACATTTAGGTTTGAATTCAAAAGTTAAATATGAGTCAATAAATTAATATTAACATGATGGTACAAATAGATGTGTTAGTGTTTACAACTTACATTATGGCACCTTCAATGGTAGATCACCAATTGTTTAGGTGAGCAAAAATTTTTAAATGAAAGAAAATTAAAGAAGACTTAACATTTGGATCATATCTCTTTATTTGAGATAAATGTATCAAACCAGTGAGCCACTGTCATCACCAAACTGTTGCATTCTTTGTTTTTATGTTACTTTTACAGGCCAAAACTTTTGTACCAAAACTTTTTCAAATCATCTGTGGTAATGGCAGTGTGTTTTACATTATTGTCTTGCTGTACGACCAACTTCCTTCCAATTAGATTGGATAAAGTTCTATGTAAATTGGCAGACAGAATGTTTCTACAGTACAGAATTTTCAGTTAATTCTGCTGCTACCATTCTGATATACATCACCAATAAAGATACCTCCACTAGGTTTTATGAGCTTGTATATTTCGGAGCATGAGCAGATTATTTCTTTCTTTACATTTTTAAACAGCATTAAATAATGTTTTGAATGCAATCCTTGTTTTTTTTCTTGTTATCTTAAAGTAAATCACTGTAAAGAGCATGTGTTTATGTGAAAGGCCATTTTCAGGCCAGAGACAATGAATGCATAATGAAGACAATGTTCCGTTTAAAAAAATGCTTCACAGATCTCTTTCTACTTGAATAGTAAAAGTGTGTTGTGCAGCTTTAGGTTTAATGATCCAGAAGACCCACCACATACCTGAAAGTTATCACTAAAGGTCTGCTGCAGACTCGCCTCAGCAGCGCTGTACTCTCCTCTCAGCAGCTGTAGTTGGGCCAGAGCCATATGGTAAGAGCTGCTTGGCCCACCACCTGGACACAACAACTCCTGAGCCAAAGCCCTCTGAGCCATCTTAATTGCATACACATACACACAGAGATATGTCTCTTAATATACAAATATAATCATGCACTCAGTGTATAATTACATAATACACAACGTAAGGAATAAATCCTATTGGGGAATACAGTTACAGGAAAATAATCAACAACATGGCCTGAGGTGGGTTATTCCTCCACAATAATTTGCCAACAAGCACTGCTATCCAAATACTTGTGAATAAGCTATTAATATAAATTTTATTCCTATTTGAAAAGTGGAAGAAGTTGTGAGTGGGTGCTCACTGGATTAAAGAGGTCATGTGTTTTATTCATCTTGAAAAGATTCGCTATTCCATAAAGGGATCCACTCAGGACTTGTATAATGTCTGGCAACCAATGTTGAGCAATATAGATGTAGATAAATTGGATCTGTAATGAAAGATTTCTTGTTCAGATTTTCTCCTATTTCTTTTTCTACTGACTGGCTGTTGTTTATGGGGTTCGGAGAAGTGAATGGTGAAAAAAAAGAAAAGAAAAAAATATATAATAATAATAATAATAATAATAATAATTTATTTTTTAAAAATAGGTTGATGAGTAAATATTGAGAGTGGTCCTGGAAACCAGTGTGTTGTATTTTGTTGTTGATCACCTGTAATGCGTAACTCTGGAGAAGAAACATCACAGACTGCATGTAAATTGTGGTGCCATCTCTAATGGGAGACAGATGGTCTCGTAGGAAGGTTTGTACAGCATCAGCTCTTGCTTTGTCCCCCTGGCTCTTCTGAGCTTTCTCCTGTCTTTCTGTCTCACCCTTAGTGTGTACTACATCTGCAAAATTCAAAGCGTTATCCTGAAATTAGCTACAGTATATTCTGTAAGAAGGTCATGAAAAGATGATAATGTCCACAAAACCACATTAGCCGTATTTCTGTCATCATTACCCTGCATAAAATTTTTATACAATGAATAAAAGAAGTTACCCATGTGGCGTTCATCATAATCTACTAAAGGCATAAAGTATACAATATGTTAACAATATGTAAAGTATATGAACACCCAACCATCACTTTCCTACAGTATGTGGGTCTTCCACACAGTTGGAAGCAAAGAATTATAAAGGATGTCTTTATGTGCCGTTTCATTACTTCTCTTGCCTGGAACTAAGGGGCCCACACATGTTCCAGCAGGACATCATCCCACGCAACGTCTACAAAGACATAGCGTATCAATGTCAGTGTGAAAGAACTCAAGTGGCCTGTAAAGCCCTGACCTAAACCCCACTAGACATGTTTAGGATGAACTGGAATGCTCACTGCACACTACTGCTCTTGTGGCAAATTCCCAGAGCCACCTGACAAAATCTAGTGGAAAGCCTTCCCAAAAGGTTGGAGACTATTATAACAGCTAAGGGACTAAACCTGGAATGTTTAACAAGCACATATGATTAGGGGTCTTCAAACCTTTGGCCAAAAAGTTTATTATCTTTTGGTATGGGAGGTAAAAACACTGAGAACTACAGTATGTGCCTTGAGTTTTTTTTTCTCCTTTAAGTGAGGCTGTGGAGCTGGTTGTGAAATGGAAATTGGCCACAACATAATTAATTAGAATTACTTTGAATCAAAACCAGACTGTGTGGTCAGATACAATGGTTGTATACAGTGTAAAAATCTACATTAAATGAAAAACTGAAATCTAGGACTTGATATTGAAAACAATATTGATCATGCTAAACCTAGTAGATTTATATTTTATAAAGCCAAAATTTTACTTACTGATCCATGATGTAATAATAATTTACCTGGTTTGTCTACTGCCTCAGTATCCTCTGAATGAGAGCAAGTGCCAGACACAGTCTTTGCTTTCAGCTGCTTGTTTGCTTCCGTGAACGCCATTTCGGCTTTGATGAAGTTCTCCTGGGCCAAGTAAAACAAGCCTGTGCACACACAACAATAAAGGTGAAAGGTGTAAATCCAGGCATGATGTAGAGAAATAGAATTTTGGATAGGTACACCTAACACATTTTTATATACTGTTCTAGGCAAATAAACAATGATTAATTATTATTAGACATTATTAGATACTATTATTAGAAATTATTAGAAATATGCACAGCAAAATCCTTAGTCTTGAATTAACACCCAGAGTGTTGATTTAACACTTTCAGAATACATTTGTGACCATTAGGTCATATATAAACACTTGGGGTGTTAAATCAACACTAGGAATTTTGCAGTGTGTCTATTTGCATAAAAGCAGGATATTTTGGCACAATATATAAATGTTAACTCATGAGCAATGCTAGCTACTACAGTACATGTATGATATACAGTAGGGACTATAAATCTTTATCTTTATAGTAATCCTGCCTTTACAGTCAAATTTGATACAGCAAATGACACAGTGCTTTTTTTATATAATACTTTAAACAGCTTTTTTTTTTCATATGGATTGCCCTACTGTGGGGCAGATTGTGATTCTGTTAAAATCCATCAACATTCATGGCCAGGAGCCAACAGGGTCATGCCCTCTCTTTCAGTGAGCTCATGTGTGTGGAAAAGGGCAGAAAGCGCTTTCCTTCAAGTGTGTTATGCTCATGAGCAGCTTGAAAAGATGCAGTTCGATTTGATGTAATGGAATCTTTTAGCTTTTATCGTCCTTGGTTGGAAGCTGATGGAAAGAGCTCACTGGTGGATGGGAATTTACAGGTGACCAAACTGCAGAGAGAATATTACAAATCAATTAAAAATGAACATTTCATACTGATCTTACCAAACAAGGTCCAGGGGACCACAGAGCTTGACTTGATAGATGTGGCCCTCTCGAAAAAGGTCTCTGCTCCCTCACAATGACCATTAATTTCTGACACAATCCCACACATAAGTAAGCTGGTGAAAAAAAAACAAGCATTTTAACAACTGATTTTTACATAGGCATACATTACATAGCCAACAGTTTGTGGACAGCTAACCATAACACCCATACTCTATGTGCTTTTTGAACATCTCATTCCAGATCCAGTCCTCTGTTCTAATAACCTCCATTCTTCTGTGAAGGCTTTTTGCCCATTCAGCCACAAGAGCATCAATGAGATTAGAGACTGATGTTCAGTTGGGAGGCTGAGAGGACTGTTGGTGTTACCTGTTAGAAATACACAAAATGAAATAATCCGCTGTTTTAACCACTGCAGAGACATCACAGCCAGCGGTAGTTTTCAGAAGTTCCTGCTAAGATGAGGCTATGTTGGGCGGCTACATGAGCGCGGACAACTGCAGAGACTGCCTGGAGCTTGAAGCTCCGAAATCCTTCAGGCAATTTTTAAATAGACGCTATCTTTAATAACCGATTGGTGTTTTGTGCTGTATACACATACATTCTCGCTTAAACTACTCTTAAAAGTACACTTTGTGACACAATAAGAGTAATATTTCAAACATTTTGCAGGCTGCCATTTGGAGAAATTAAATAACCTAACCAGGTGTTCATTTGTAAATGACATCTCATTTGACCCAGCATTATCCAACCCAATGTGTTTAAAGTACCCGAAATAACCCAGAATTTTGTCCCAGCATGAACAACCAAACAATGTGTTTACGGAAAACACCCAGCATTTTTTAGAGTGTAGGGAACATTTACAGCTCAAAAGAGATTGGATTGGTCAGGTATATTTCAGTCCTTTTTCATCAAACAAACAGGGAGTTGCTATTTTGATTCATAAAAACTTTCCTTTTATCTTAGAGCGGACTGAACAGGATCCTGATGGCAGATTTATTTTGATTACCGGTCACATTTTAGGGAAACCCTTAACTGTTTTAAATGTGTATTGCCCGAATGAGGACAGTCCTGACTTTATATCAAAGATAATCCAATTGTTTAATAATCATTGTAATGGTCTGGGGATTGTGGCTGGGGATTTTAATTGTGTCATGGATAACAAGTTGGACAGGTCATCTTCTATAAAATCAACCTCCCGTTCTTCACAAACTCTTCAAAATATGTGTCGTGCTTCAGGCCTGGTAGATATATAGAGAGAACTACATCCAGCTGTCAAACACTATTCGGACGGGACTAGTTTTACTGGGGGACGTTTGAGTTTGTCACAAAACCACGTGTTGAGAATGAGGATGTCTATTGGAGCGTAGAAAGCAGAAACTCGAATACCGGCGCGCTAGAGATTGTTGACCAAAACACACAAGAAAACGTGTTTCGGAAAAAAACATTTTCGGCAAACAGAGACATTCGCATTCGGACGGGATTAGATTTCTCAGAGGACCGCTGAGTTTGCTGAAAAACAGTAGGTAATTTGCTCTGGAATTTTTACAGAGGTCGTGTGAGAAAAAGACAGACATGGCAGATTCGGACGGGATTAAAATCACAAAGTACCTCTGTGGAACAGAAATTTCTCTAACGTGCCCCAGTAAAACTAGTCCCGTCCAAATAGTGCTAAAGACTATACCTTCTACTCTCCTCCCTATAATTCTTATTCCAGATTAGACTATTTATTCTTGCCTTCCAGATGCATTAATTGTGTAAAATCTTGTGAAATAGGTCCAATGGTTCTTTCTGATCATAATCCTGTTTATTTAGGTTTGACAGAATTTTCAACCCCTAAATCATCCTATTGGAAATTTAATAGTACTCTCCTTAATGACAATTTGTTTTGCCAGTTCCTTAAAGAAAAAATATCCCAATATTGGCAGGATAATGAATTTTGTCCAGTAAATAGTGCCACTAATTGGGATGCAGCCAAGGCCACCTTAAGAGGCCACATCATCTCTTTTACCACTTGGCATAAAAAACAAAAGGCTGGGAATAGGACAAAAAATAGAAGAAGAGGTTAAAAGATTGGAATAGCTTCATAAAATTTCACCTACACAAAACAATTGGAATCTTCTAACCGGTGCCAGATCTAAATGAAACCTGGACTATTCAGAACATGAACAAAAATTAATAAGATTTAGTAGGCAAAGGTTTTATCAATATGGAAATAAACCTAGTCATCTTTTAGCATATCAGCTCAACTGTGAACGAGCTGAAGGATCCATTAATGCTATCAAAACTACTGAGGGAGTAATTTCACATGATCCGGTTAAAATTAACTCCAGTTTCAAAGATTTTTATGAAAATCTGTACACTTCCTTATCTGCATCCAAAGATTTTCCCCCCATTTTTTTGGATAAGATATCGTTACCTTTCATCTCAGAGGAGGACCAGGCTTTTCTTAATACTCCTCTTACAAAGGAAGAAATTTTTGCGGCTATTCAATCTATGCCTAGTGGGAAGGCGCCAGGGAAGCGTTTGATAGGGTCGAGTGGAGGTTTTTGTTTAAAATATTGGACAAATTCAGTTTGGGCTCTAACTACATCAGACTAGTTAAACTTCTTTACTCTGATCCAACAGCTGTGGTTAATACTAATGGTTTATTATCAGGTAAATTTCATAGAGGCTGCCGTCAGGGATGCCCCCTGTCGCCACTCCTGTTCATCGAACCCTTGGCAGAAGCTATTCGCATGCATAGGGGTGTCCGGGGTGTGGAGGCAGGTGGGATGGAACACCGCATATCACGGAGGCAGCCACAGTCATCAATACTTTGTGTGTTGGAGATAATTAATCAGTATAGCCAGTGTAGTGGATATAAAATAAACTTAGGGAAATCCAAAGCCGTGTTTTTAAATGCCCCACAGAATGTTAAATTACAGTGTCCCTTTCACATCACAAACATCTGGGTTTCTTTATTTGGGCATACACATAAGGATTTGTTCTCCAAGAATTATACACCCTTAATGACAAAATCTAAACAGGATATGGACAGGTGGACTTCTTTGCCAATTTCTTTTTTTGGAAGAATTAACACAATTAAAATGAATGTGCTTCCCCGTTTACTTTATTTATTTCAGTACATACCCTGTTATTTGAATTCAAACTTTTTTAAGGGTCTGAATACAGCCATCAGTAAATTTCTATGGAATAATAAAAAACCCAGGATTAGATTCACTTCCCTTCTCAAGCTGAAGGAGTGTGGAGGCGGCTCTTTGCCCAACATACAGATTTACTATTGGGCTGCTCAGATCAAACAAATGCTTAGATGGTTTTCAAATGATACGCGCTCCTTGTGGGTCACTATGGAATCCTTTGTATGTGCTCCGAGAACACTAACATCTCTTCCATTTATTAATAATTTTCAGGAGATCCGGCCGGTAGTTGAAATTTTTTTTATGGGCCCCTTTGTGGGATCTACTTGAACAGTCATGACTCTTTCTTTTATGTTTTCTTTTACTGGACTGTTTTGCCCTTATTTTCCATGTTCACTCTTATATTAACAGATTATTGTTTGTTTTTAAATGTTTGCTGTGGTTGTTGACTGTAATACTGATCTGGCTCTGCTTTTTTGTTGTTGTTAAATACCAATAAAAATATATTTAAAATAATAATAATAATTTATGTTGAATAATGAAAGCTGTGTCATTCAGAGCACAGTGTATTCCATGTACCCCTCGTACCTGGGTATGTGTTCTTGGTCAACGGTCACGGCCAGTTGGAAACACTCCTCAGCCTTTAAATACTCAGCAGTAAACATATAAAGCAAGCCATATTCAAACCAGTGGGATGGGTTGCTCCGATCTTGGGCCAGCAGCTACAAAGACACAAATGGATTTCAATTGAGAATAGTTTTGATTTTTAGTCTATCCGAAATATAAATCTGTTGCTAAGAGCTGCTAAGAGTTGCTAAGAGGAACAAGTGAGATGCACCTCTTGGTAATACTGGGCAGCAAGCTGATAATCCTTATTCATCTGGGCCTCTTTGGCAAAGTGCCTGAGCTGACTGCGGTCTAGCAAGGCCGGAGCCTGAAACTCTCGATCTTTGGCTGATAAGGTCTGTAGGACAATCAGAGAAAAATCGCTATTTGACATTTAGATTTTAAAATGTGACCCATCATATCGAGTCAGGTGTTATATCTCATAGGTTAGTTTTGTGCTATGGCTGATAGTGTGCACTAGGTAAAATGTCTCAAGTCTTCAATTTTGGCAAAAATCAGTTGATAAACAACTTATGTGCTTGTTCCTTAAACAAAAACAATTTTTTAAATCCTAAACATTGTTTTAAAGAACTTCCAAAGTAATAAACACTATCCAAGCTGGATACTTTACTGCTGGCTAAGATATTTTTTAGAGGTAGCTCAGTGGTTAAGGCATTGGACTATTGACAGGAAGATCACAGGTTCAAACCCCAGCACCACCAGCAAACCCCAGTTGCCACTGTCGGGTCCTTGAGCAAGGCCCTCAACTGCTCAAATGTGTAATGAGATAAAATGTAAGTCCCGGTGGATAATCAGTCGAAATGCTGCGGATGAGGCTCTTTCCTACTACACCACAGAATCTCCATTTAAATATTCTAAAAATAGGATTTCAATGTTTTTTCTGAGGCCCTCCTCAAAAACTAATTTGCACTGGACATAAATGAGTAAGCCGACATGATATAGTTATACCCTTGCCAATAAAATTAGCTTATTAAGCCAAGAATATTGAAACAGAAAAAAGTCTTCAATATCACTTAAAATTATAACTCAAATCACCCAAAATGCAACTTAATACATGATATGTTGTGATGGGTCACAAATAATCTTTACAAGCTAATGCTACAAGTAGTCTATGCCACCAAGCTTGCATTAGCTGAAATTCGTATACCGTACAATAAGCACAGCACAAGATTGTTATATTGCTACACCTTATTAAGTGCAGCATGCATCTCGTCCACCAGGAAGATATAGAGTTGACTCAGGAAAGCCTGCAGCTGCTCTGGGCTGGTGAAAGTTTCTGTCCTCAGCATCTTCTCACGCACAATCCGTACTACAGAGTACTTCAAAGAAGGAACAAACAAACAAACGGGTCATTCTAGGCATATAGTAAAATCTACTACACCAGTTTTTAACAATATTAAAAATTATATTATTTTTGAGATAAAATTAACACTGCTTATTGACTTCAAAGATATTGGCTTAATTTTAATTGGCTTAATTGGATTTGGATGCATTTGTGGTTGAAGCAGTTTTTAGATAACAGCATAACAGATAATTAAGTAAACAATTAAATCCATCCATCTATCTAGGAACCTCTGAAGTCCAATGACCCTGGAGGCCAATGGTGACCATTGAATTTATTCCTATTTGTGACCTTCGGTCAACATTCACACACTATGGGCAATTTGGAAACACCAATTAGCCTAATTTGCATTTTTCTGGACTGTTGGAGGCAACCAGAGAACCCGGAGGAAACCCACTAGGCATAGGAAGAACACGCAATCTCCATGTACACTGACCAAAACCCAGGATCTGGATATGCAAGGTGACAGTAATAGCCACTAAGTCACCATGCCACCAAATAATTAATTGGATTTTATTAAAGAATGAAGTCGCCCTGCAATGCGTTGGAACCCCAATCCTTCCAGGATGTCCCCCGCCTTATGCCCTAAGTCTCTTGGGATAAGCTCCAGGCCACCTGTGATGCTGTTTACAGGATAAAGCGATATAGAATATGAGTAAGAGTGAGTAAATAATGGAGTCAGACAGACCCAAAATAGTGTACTCACGATTGATAAAATGTCATGCAAACTGCAATCAACAAAAGCAAACATTTATTTCGCAGCTATAATTGAGTTCAGGTGAGTGTATAATATGAACTCAAGTGATGGAGCATGTTTGTGATGGGGATTGTAGTTCTAGACAGCTATGTTTGTGGTGGCTGATGAGGCAGGTGTTCTTTTTTTATTTATTTATTTATTTACAAAGCATACTGTGCTCTTCTTTAAACTAAATAAAACACACTAGGTTCTAGGTTACTCATCAAAAGTTTTGTGGTTCAGGCCCCAGCTCTACCTATCTACCCCTGAACAAGACCTTTAAACTTGTTTGCTCTAGGGGTGCTGTATCATGCGTTCTAACAAGCTGGACTATGCAAAGAAAAAAATTCACAGTGCTATAAAATACCTGTGAAATATAAAGTCTACTTCTTCTGTATGATAACAATATTTCTACTTCTACATGTTGCATCACATCATGCCACTTTTATGTTAATTCATTTCCTGTGACAACACAGCACAGCACAGCACATTGTGCTTTATTCCTTAATTTAATGCTATCAATCCACACCAACTCATTAACTCACTTTCATTTGTTCTTTAAAGGCGAAGTATTTCCCAGAGCAGTTCAGCTCTCCGAATAGCTGGGTTTTGCGCTGCTCTTGGGTGGCAGGATCCAGAGGCTCGGCACCAGGAACAAACGCAGCTCCAAACATCTGCTCATACTGCTGCAACACCTGTGTCACTACGCTCATTATCTGCGTCTGGTAATCCTGCACGGCCTGCACCAAATACCCCCACAGCTTAATCGTTTAATTTCTAATTCTAATCATTTTATTGCATAAAACAGAAACAGTAAAGCACAGTGTTGATTTGAAGAGAGTCAAAGTTATACAAGACATTTATTCAAATGCATTGCAGGAAATGGCTTGAAATCCAAATACTGTATGTGTGGATACACTGTATGTGTTTGTGAGGAGGTGTGTGTGGGCGTGTGTGTGTGTGTGTGTGTGTGTGTGTGTGTGCGTGCGTGCGTGTGTGTGTGTGTGCGCTGCTTCTCTCTCTCACTCTGTCTGCTCCTACTGAATGCCTGGGTCGTTGAGGCCTGGGAGGAATCAGCTCGCTCACTCTACGGGTTCACAAAACCACTCAATAAGTGTATAAAATCTCTCAATGCCATTATGACACAAAATATGAAATCCGATATACGATGTTGAATATTTTACCGTCTGGCTAGTTCCTCTGGCTGTCTTTTTGGAATCAGTGGTTTTTCCAAGGCAATTTCAATAAGAATGTAAGATCTTGAATCTGCATACATCTATCGATGCATTTCCCATTAGCTTCATATAAATGTCAGAAATACCCAAAGATGAAATATTTATATTGATTAATTATTTTAGCAAATAGACCAACCTGAGCTTCAGTATTCACTTCAATGTCCTCTGCCTGAGCTTGTTTTCCCTACAAACACAAGCATTCAATTTAAACTGTAAACTTTACAGTAAAGTAATCAGGTTTTGTTTTAAATCTGAATCAGAATCAACATCTATTGTGTTTATGGTATGATAATGGTATGACATTGAAAGACTCAGAAACCATGGCTATAGCACAGGAGAAAACACAGACAGACAATCTAATATCAGGTAAGTTCACTCCCTAAGCAGCCAGAAAGAGGTCAGACTCAGAAACCATCAGAACAGCCCTGACCTTAACTAGGTTAAAAAAAAAATGGATCTGTGACCAGGGACTTCGAATAACATGTGTTTGTAATAATACATACAACAAATGGGTATGCTGTATATACAAAGCACAGTTGAAACAGAATGAGAGTAATGGGGGCAACAGGTGGTTAATAATTACAGAGTGTACAGTTTGATACGGTCCAGCCTTGTAACCTAGCACAATTAATCCTCTAACAGACACTCGCGCATTTCAATGAAAAAATATGTGATTGTCAGATTGAGCAGTTTTTCTGCAATCGAAATGTGCTCTTTTGAATAGTGTAATGTTAAAATTATGGATCAGCTAAATGATCGCAAAGAGAAAGAAAATCACAAAACCTGCTGTTTTCCCCAGGGCTTAAGCCTTTGCCATAGGCATTATAATAAAAGCTGAAACAATTCCATCCAGGATGACCAAAAATGATGTGATAGCTTTGTAGGTAGCATGTCACTTATCCTTTATTGCTGTTGACAACGTGACATTGACGAGATGATTGCATTTTAAAAAACACAAATACATGTCACTGGTTAATGGTTGCCACCAAGTAATTTTATACACCAAAGTCTTGTAATCAGCTGACAATGTAGAACAAAGTACAGTCATTCGCTGATCTGTGGGAGTTAGGCAGAATTTCAGCTGAGCTCAAGGCTTGCATTTAATCACTCTGGAGTTTTCAGCACACTATCAAAAACTCGACAAAACTAAAACAAGTGTGTGTGTGTGTGTGTGTGTGTGTGTGTGTGTGTGAGTGTGTGTGTGTGTGTGTGTGTGTGTGTTTGAGTTCAGAAAAAAATACTTGTGAGTGCAATATACTAAATTACAAGCTCTAAGTACAAGAAATTAACATTGAGTAACTGACATTTCAGACACATTATCACTAAATGCTTAGTTTAATTTTCCTCTATCAGTGAAAAACCCCATAAGGAAGCCACACATGGAAGAAACATTGGATGTTGCCATGCAACGCATAGAGTGGTTGACTGCCTGGGGAGATGTAACGATTGTTTCATTTCAACAAAATTTGGAAGTGAAGTGTCTCAATGCAGTTATATCAAATATACGCACCCTTGGAACGCTGCTTATTCCATCAAATTAGTGGATTGGAGCTGACTGTGGTTGTGTAATGTTTTTTCCTTCATCTCTACCATTTTGTGGTGTTTACTTGAAATGAGATCATTGTTTGTTTCCAGGAGGAAGGGGAATGGTTTGAACAATCACAGCCATGGAAAAATGCTTCATATTCGCATCCCCAAATTCTCAGAATTAAACCTGAACAAGGAGTAGAGTGTAGTTCTGCTTTTAGTTATGAAACATGCTATTGGTAGTGACATGAAGATTCAACTATCTGGCGTGAGGCCACCAATTTAATGCTTTTATAACTTCTTTGATTTGACACATTGACAAATTATTATTATTATTATTATTATTATTATAGTTTCAGATCCAATCAAAAAGTTTTCATGTTTTCTCTCATGCAAGCTGCACCTGAATCTCTACACAGCTTAATGAAGCACATATATTGATTGGTTTCTTATTTATTAAATATCACATTTTGTTGATTTCAGAGGCATCCTTGAAAGCAACCAAACCCTGTAACAATTTCTTCTTTTTTCTCAGAGAGAGACTGATCCTGGATACGCTTTGTCCCCTAGTGGAGTCTTCTCTGGACCGTCAAACCTACTCCCATCCTGACAAACCTGGGATCACTGTAAGGCTTATGTTCTTTGACTTCTACAGTGCCTTCAACAACATTAGCCCAGCGGTACTGGGGGAGAAACTATGCACAAAAAAAAAAAACATGCACATAGACACACCCTTGGTTTCCTTGTATCATAACCGTTTTTCCCTTCCAAGTGTAATATCTGTAAATTCAATCATGACTCATGTGCTGCTCCTTCATTTAGTGCAATACGGAATTTACTGTTTTTAAGAATTTTTTCCCCCTTGTCTAATTTATTACTCTTTTCTTCTCGGAAAAAAACAACGATAAGCAACTGTAGCCAAGACAAAGCAATTTCCCTCTGGGATTAATAAAGTTCTTTGAATCTTGAATCTTGAAATGATACAGATTTTTAAATAAGGAGTCAAAATAGTATTACACCAAAAATTAACTGAGTAACACACCTTCGCTCCAGTTGAAATATATGATAACAAAACTTAATTTATGTTGTATTTAAGTTACCTGCTCAGGTATTTTTTTAAAAAGGTCACTCATTATTTGATAACATTTTTAAAGTTCACTATTAGGGCAACTAGTACACATCTTGTTTATGGTAAGCAGCCACCATACTTGGATAGTAAGCTGGGTTGCCTGAAGACACATTTTATTTATTCTACACCTGGTACATTCACACGCTACACATTCTTGAATCACATGATTAGATAGATATCAGGCCCTTTATGATGGGATTCAGCTGTGTTAAACTGGGAAAACAATAAAACATAATTATACATTACTGATATATGTTAAGGGTTAGGGTGTTTTAAATTAGGCTATGAATCTGTAAAATGGTGCTCAAGGCTTATGGTTGCAGATAAAATTCATAATGTTCATTTAAAGTCTTTTAACTACATAGTTTAGATATCCCTGCTCTTTACAACTGTAATGGATGTTATATAAAGAGTACCTTTTTACTTTCTTCTTTGCCTCCCACAACCCTGGTAGGTGCTGCCTTGGAGGAGGATAAAGAAGACGTTGGACGAGGACGAGCATCTGCTAACATTGCTTTCATGCTCTCGCTCACCACACTCGCATTCCTCTTGGTCTTCAACATAAGAATAGTTAAACCCAAAAAATTAGTACAATGGGAGGACGGTATATCCCATCATTTGCAAAAAAGGAAAAAAGGATTTTAGCATAATAATTTAGATTAGAAATCAATCCAATCCAGTTCAAATCCAGTCCTGGAGGGCCAATCTCCATCACAGATTGGTAACTCACCTACACTTAAACAAAACCAACAAATCTGGCAATTAACACATTAGACAAAAGTGTTTTTAATCAGAAAAATCTGCAAACTGTGCAGGACACCTCCTGCACTGGATTTGGTCAGTCATTTGTGTGTGTGTGTGTGTGTGTGTGTGTGTGTGTGTGTGTGTGTGTGTGTGTGTGTGTGGCTATTCTAATATATTATATGCTCGAAGTGACATGTTTCTGTTTCCACCCACCCTACCTTCAAGAGGAGATCAGAGTCTGAGAATGGGTGGATTCTGTACGCTCCACGGAGGTGTCTAACCCCAGGGTACAGCAAACGTG
Organism: Clarias macrocephalus; assembly: GCA_011419295.1. Classification (NCBI taxonomy): domain Eukaryota; kingdom Metazoa; phylum Chordata; class Actinopteri; order Siluriformes; family Clariidae; genus Clarias; species Clarias macrocephalus. The sequence continues at coordinate 36,274 of JAAGKR010001770.1, forward strand.
CCAAGTCAACATAGGCCACTCCATGGAAAGAAATCTGAATGTCATCCTCCAACTGCTGTTCACAAATACAAAGAAAAGTTTAATTCATATGGATATAAAAATAAAATGGTCAATATTATACTAGTGGTTGGACAATGAAACTGAAACTCCTGGTTTTAGACCACAATAGTTCATTACTATGGTGTAGGGCCTCCTTTCGCAGCCAATACAGCGTCAATTCATCTTGGGAATGACAGACACAAGTCCTGCACAGTGGCCAGAGGGATTCTGAGCCATTCTTCTGGCAGAATAGTGGCCAGGTCACTACATGATGCTGGTGGAGGAAAACGTTTCCTGACTTAACCCTCCAAAAAACCACAAAGTGGCTCAATAATATTTAGATCTGGTGACTGTACTGGCCATTTGAGATGTTCTGATACACGGCACCGCCTTCAGGACACAATGTTTGAACCACTGGGTGCACATGGTCCTCCAGAATAGTTTGGTAGTCTTTGGCAGTGATGCACCCATCTTGCACAAGTATTGGGCCTAGGAAATGCCATGATATTGCAGCCATCACTGATCCACCCCCATGCTTCATATGGGCATGCAAAAGTCTGGATGGTACGCTTCTTTGGGGCTTCACACCGTAATTCTCCGGGATGTGGGAAAGACAGTGAAGGTGGACTCACCAGAGAACAATATACTGTATGTTTCACATTGTCCACAGCCCAAGATTTTCGCTGCTGGCACCACTAAAACCAACGTTTGGCATTTACATGAGTGACCAAAGGTTTGGCTATAGCAGCCCGGCCATGTGGAGATCCCGACGAATAGTTTTGGTGGAAACAGGGGAGGATGTATATAATTTTGTACATCACTGTTTACAGTTTTTTCTTTGCTTACTTTTCCTCCTGCTGCTTTGGAAGTTCCAAACTGAATACATCTCATAATTTCCACTGGCCACAGCCTGCATTCAACAATTCTGTGGGACAGACTAAGACATAACATAGATCAGTGTCACTAGTAGGACAATCTCAAAATTGTTATAATACAAAGAAAAAAATGTACTGGAGAAACATCAGATATTAAATACAGCAAGTACATCCAGCCAAGTTCCTGGAAAACTATGCATTGTTGCAGTGTACGCAGAAGACATAACTTCGGATTAGGACATCTGAAGTGGTCATTTAAAACATTATTCCCACTTGAACATGATCCACGTTGTCTGAGGTGTCAATATAAGCATTGATATCACATGTCAAGTGTAAAAACACTGATAATATCTTTTCATGAACACATGTTGGAACAACAATTTTGCTTTTCATTTGAAATTTTTTCATCATAAACCACACCCTTCAAGCTGTCTTTTTCTACAATTTTCTTTTCATTCTGAGCACAATGGAACCTGATCCAGCAGGAGCATGAGCTTTTCAGGAGTTGGGATGGAAAACAACTATAATAGATGATTATGAAGAACAGAACTAGGATTCTGACCATGTAGCTCCTCCTGCATCCATAAAACAGCGGCGTGCTGTGTCCCATATCACTCTTTTACTCTCAGCGTCAACTCTGGATACCTGTTACAGAAACATGTTAATGAACTGTCACTATATGCACATCTATTTTGTACAGTGTAAGGTCTCATTAGATCACATTGCCTCTGGAGTATCCAGACATACCTTAATAGTATAACGGTCACTGTGATCCACATTAACAGGGTCGTTGACAATAGAGAGACCTGGGATGAACTGGGCGTCCGGGGCAAGGAATGAACCAAAGGGCCATTTCTTGCCTCTGGGCACTGATTCTTTTTCTCCTGTCATTTTTAATGTTCCGTTGGGGAACAACAATATCTGCTCCTTTTGACAAAGAAAAGAGCGATTTTTGTATTAATAGCACATTAATTATTTGGCTGATGCTATGAATAGAAGTGATGGTTAATACAATCCAAGCATAAAGCTTATTATGTAATTCTATGACTAAAATGAATCATTGTAGGAAGAACAAAGAGAGACATAATTAAACATTAGGGTTAGAACAAATGCAGCTATGCAGTACAAAACCTAGTCATAATGCTGTCATATTGTTCAGTGGAGTCTAAATCACCTAGGGAGCAATTACGGGCTTAATTTCTTTTTAGAAAAAATGAGACAAAAATCATAATCTAAAAAATGTCAATATCTAGAGCCCAAATTTCTAATCATGTTCTTGTAGTATGCTCTTTCCTACACATATTATTGTTCTTGCTGCTACTTCCTTGCAGCTACTTAACTTAATAACACCAAGTTCCATTTGGAAGTAGATTTATTAAAGAAGAAATCACTAAACTGTGCAAGACAGGGGGTACACCGGTACTATGGTTGGAAACTCAGGGCACTGAAACATCAAGATGCTAGTTATTTTTATGTTTATTAATTCAAATCCAGTTATGGTACACTTAATACAGTGGTATTGTCTTATACCTTATGTGATGTTAGAGGGATTTGGAGAGCAGCTACATAACTATGTTGAGGCCCAGGGACAGTGTTCCAAACCTCAGGGACAGAGTAGGCCGCCTCCACTGTGACTGTGATCAGATTAGACTCGGAGAGCTGTGCGTCTGAGAGCAGTGGCTCTGGTACACTGACTGTCACTTCCAGTGTTGGCTGGGGAAAGAGCATTCCATAGTCCATTAAAAAGGCAGAGCTAGTCACCATCAGACGCTCAACTGATTACGTACTTAATCATCATGGTGGCAACAGACTTAAAAAGATTAGCCCAGACATCTCTATTCCTGGCCACAGATTCCAGCTCCTCCTGGGAAATCCTCCAAGTATTCCCAAGTCAACAATGAGATACAATCTATCCATCAACTAATGTCTGGGTCTTGCCTGGGGTCTAGATCCAGTGGGTAATGCCTAATAAAACTTCAGCAAGAGCTGACTGGGTGCTTTGGACAAGCAGACGCTCTTACCATCATTATACCTGTAACTACAAACTTGTTCCTCCAGTCACTAAAAATAGCTAATGTTTATAAGAAAAAATAGGTTTCACAAGTTTTTCCTTATACTGTATACAAAATATTATATAATTCTATGGTTCTATAGTTGTAGTATTACCATGTATCAGTGCGGAGAGCACAAATAGAAATAATAATTAATAGAGTGTACTATAAGATGATTGTAGGGTTTTTCTGCAAATAACCAAACTGTATGCTTTAGGCAATATCATGTGTTGCTGTACCCTCACCTTAATTCCTTTGTTTTGTGAGGCAGTCTCACTTGGCGATCCATGAGTAGGGTGAAGCACCACAGTGGAAGAGAAGCTACACTGGCCTAAAGTTTAAAAAAGGTAATAAAGAAAACCCTTTTAAATTGTTTTACCCCAAACAGTACCTTGGTTATTCTCTTCTGCATCAATTGGCTACTAGCTTTTATTTTTAGGATAAACTTTTGGGTGAAATATTATTTTAATGCATATTTCTTACTTTAGTTGTGTGAATGAAATGAGCAAATGCTGAGGTCTCACCATGGAGCAGAGGGAGCAGGTCCACAACAGTCTGGCCCAAAACAATTGTCTTCTCCTCTTTTTGTTTTTGTTCTTTGGGGAAAACCTCCATCAGCGTTACTAATAAGTCAGAAAGACAGACAAATTTCAATTGGCCTTTCGTAACAAAACGTGAGACAGTGATATGTGCAAAAGTATGCCGGCATATTTCTGGCTACAAATGGGAAATGATATACAAGATGATATTACATGTTATTTTTGATGTTATATGACACCAGTCAGGTAACACCAAGAATTTTGGACAAAACTATAAGAAATAATTTTAAGAATGTAAATTTTGCCTGTAATCATGTTTTTATCATATACACCTTTATTAATCGAACTCCATTGGCTTTAGGTATTTTATTGTTCTTATTAAAAGATTCTTTTTTTTAACATTTAAAGCATTATATAATATTGCTTCAGTGTATTTTCTCATCTGCCTCAGCTAGAGCATTCTTTAGGGTGGCACTAAGGCTCTGAAATGAACTCCCTCTTAGCAATTGACACTGTAACTCCTTTCCTGATTTTAAAACAGCTGCAAGAAATAAATTTATATATATAACTTTCTTTCTTTAACTTAAATGAATTAATAAAATATCATATCATAATTATGAAATAAAATACAACTTTATAAAACACACATGAGCTTTGAATGCACCTGTGTGAGACTTAGTTGACCCATCCCAGCAATCACTGGCATTCTGTCCAGGATGAACAGGATAAAACACTTACTGCAGATGAATAATAAATGTATAAATATATTAACTTTGATAATAGTGTATTGTGATTTCATGTAATAGACACCTGGTGATGCCTCAGCGACCGACCAACTTTTAAGAACCACTGGCCTCAGTGGCTAATGAATAGCTGCCTGCATGTTATTGACTAACAGATGGAAAGCGGTAATGTAATGCAATGTAAAAGCAATGTAAAGGATCAAAATCATAAAAGTCGATAAGCGTTTACTCCTCTCACACACAGATCCATCCACTCACATATGACAGGCTTGTGTGCCAGATCATCCAGGGTGTGTGTCACTTCAGAACAGTGAAAGCCACAGGTGAAATTGAAGTTCACAGCCTCATCCACAGGCACCTGCAGCTTCTGAGAGTCTCCCAATGCCACACCGTTAAATTCAGCATGCACAAAGCTGAGAAGTTCTTGCTTTTTGCTACTTTTCTGAAATTACAGAAAAGCACCATTGTATCTGGTCTTATATTTATGTTTCTTGTAAAATAAGTGTGCATCTTTATAGAAAATGTGCTTGGGATGATTTAGTGCCCCATTAGTCGAAATAAACAGAATTTAGTTTACCAGGTTTTCTCCTCGTAATACAGTTATCTGCACTGGTACACCGGTCGCTCCTTGGTCCATATTGAAAGATCAGCTAAAACAAACCCCGAAATGGTCTTATTCCTTTAGCTCTCGAAGCGTTTTAGTGTTTCCATAGTAACGCTATTCGCTCTCGCGAGATGTTAGTCCTGCTTGCGTTTCCATGGAGGGTCTGTTTGTTGCGTCATATTTAATCCGCGCTATGACACCAACAAACCATGTCATGAAATGACAATCTTACGTTTAGGGTTTATATAAAATTATCGATCATACATCAATTTACGATAATTTCATGCCATCGTTTTTTGGTGTCATGGGTTAACTGTGTAAGTCTGATTTAGAATCAGTCTGGTTATTTCGTTTTATATATACCCTGGATCTGTTGTAAATGAGCCAATCCACGTACAGATGTCGCATCGTAACTAGTCAATGTTGCGCAGTGCAGCCTATATAGCCTACTGTATATATTCAGCCTAATAACTGATGCTCTAAAACAGTCGTTTAAATAGTTGGAGTCCATTACACTTAGGTTGGTAGAGAAAGATATATATATTGAAAACTCGGTTCTTTTTTTTGTGCAATTAAACTTTTAGTGAACGTTAATGTTCCCCAGAACATGATCATGCTGTTGTGTCTGTACTACCTGGCAACACTGACGCGCACTACTCTCATATACTCTGTAGAACGGAAGTGTGGCAGAAGCCGCAGTACAGAGCTCGCCTTGGACAGCTTCTGACAGCTGCAATAAGATATAGATAATTATGAATACAGTGAACAGAGCTGTATGAGCTTATGTCTTTGTTTTTGTAATTATGTAACTTTATTACAATGTAATTTTATTACCGGATACGAGGCACTTCCACTTCCTGGCGGGTGGCTTAACTCTGACATCTGACACCTTGCGAGGTACAATGTTTAAACAGCCATGTTGTATTTGCATAATGATATATGATTTTATACGTTCGTTTTTCCCGATGTTGTTTTCCCCCTTGCAGCATGTCTGCGCTTGTGGATGAAGCGATCAAACAGTGCAGAGCAGAGGAGCTAAAACTCACCGAAACTATCCGGCAGTTTAGAGAGCTTTTACGCTCCATGTAAGTCATATTATTTCTGTTTATTAACATAGTCGTGTTGATGCGTTTGCTTTGGTAATAAGGTGTAACATTTGGCAGGAAAACGTGTGTGAAACACGGTACTGAAGCGGAACCGACGACCAGCGTGAAGGATCATGGTAAGAGAATCAACATGAATTGAAAAGTCCAATGATTCATACAAAGTAAGATAACATAGTCACTGGAGATAAATACCGTGCATTCGATGTATATCGCGCATAACATGTTTTCACTTTGTTTTATGTGTAGCGAAATAAGCCAGTTTTAGTACACGGTTGTAAGGTACTGTTGAATTGAGGTGGGCGGAGCTATTTTTTTTGTCGTGGGTCGGTCACGTTTACCAAAGTACCAATCAGAAATAAGCCTGTACTTACGTCAGCGTTACCTCAGGAAATCAAACGCAGAGACTTTTATGTTCACATTGGTAGCTTGAATGGAGCGAGCAGAAACATGTCAATGTGCGCAAACATGACGGTTCCGAGGACAGACACGTTCACATAGGAGTCACTTCAAATAATTAATTAATATGAACCATGACATGCAAATACATCATAAGGTGAATGGGGTATTTTTCATGACCATTAAACCGTTGTTAGGTAAATGCGCATTTTCAGAGTCAGTTTAAAACGTACACTTTTTGTCTAATTCAGCAAATATCTCCTCAGTCTGCGCGCTCTGTTTTGTGTGTGGGCTAAATTCTGGTGTGTACATCCAGCCTAGGCTCTGTAAAAGGTAAACAAAGTGGTGCAGGCGATCAGCAACAGAGAGTGTGTGTGCTCATGCAGCACAGGGGGAGGGGCAGGGTAAGTAAGAGCAGCAATGACTCTGGCTGCTGGACTCCATGCATTGTCAAGAAGAAGAGATGACAGAAATATCCATACAGCATGACAACATATACATACAATAGCAGAAGACAATAGTGATGAGTTGCCATAAAGCCAAACAACATAGACAATCAAAGAAGATTCTGATAACTCTGTACTATATCACACAATAAATAATAATAATCACCACCTCCGTGTTTATTCCCCTCACATTTTGGTTACATGGTACTGGTAAGCATTTAAAACTACTTTCACCCCTGTTAATTACACTAGCTCTCAGTCGCTGAAGAATATATGTTGTCTGAACAAAATAATTGGTTAAATAAATAAACAAATCAAAATATTGGATTGAAATCGTGTTCAACTGTTGTATACAAGCAATATCACACACAAGGTTGTGCTGGATGTCATCGCGGCTGTGATGTCTATGACTCTGACCCCAGTACAGCATCACGACCTTGAGTGTTATATTGCTTAACCATGGTTCAGAATTTGTACAACATTTGCTAAGGAATTAATAACCAGAAAGACCTACAACACAGTGGGATTAGTTGGATTAATGTATACTCCAAAATGCTATGCTAGGTAACGTTACCTTCTTTCCTAGCTTAGCTCTAAACCTCATCATTTACTGTAGTTTTATATACAAATACTTATAACAAATAACTCTTCCTAGTTTTTATGCTGTTTTTTTGATGTTGTGTCTGTGTGCTTGCATATTGTTTGTTTGATGATGGTTTATATTAATTTTGGTCAGCTAGCCAAGTCATAGTGTCATTATGTTTCCATTAATTGGGGCGGAGCTTCTGAAGGGGCACTGAAGTTAAATAAATCAACACTCTTTTTTTCCAGAATTTATTACTCCCCCTTTTATAGTCCAACTTTAAATGAATTCATAGAGTATTCATACTTTTTTTGTATAAGCAATGGCATAACTAATCAGAACAAATTAATAATAAAAAAAATCTGTACAAGCCTATGAAAAACCTCCCCTTTCTGATTTAGTGTCTTTAGCCCCATGTGTTGTCTTTGTCTTTGGTCTACTGAGCTACATTCAGTTAAGTGTTTGCCAGAAATGCTTGGTATTATTGGATAAGCATCTACTACGGCTTGCATGTGTAGAAATCTGGAATTCCTGAACTACTGCCTGTTTTTTCATACAGTTAATGTTCTGCTACATTTTGTTAAGTTTGGTTCTCTAAAATATGCATCAGGACAGGGTTTATTAGACTCTGTCCCAAATGATGCCCCGCAGCTTGTAAATGCAAAAAAATAGGATTTTTTAAAAAAGTGATTTTTATGGTTGTGCATCGTTTTCGTCCTAATTTTTAAAAAAATATTTGGTCATTCAGCACTGTTCAAAATTTGAAGTACATAAAAAAGCACATGTAGGTCACAAAAATTTTTTTTTTACATTTATAATGGAGATGCATGGAACAAACAGCCAGTGAATTGACTGGTTTTCAGCTTGACCAGTGACCTGATCTGCCTAGGATATAACTGATTCTGTGCCGAGCACACAAGCGTCAGAATGAGCCAAGAGAAACGCATTTTTGTTATGTTATGATGAACAAAAGTCACGTGCATCAGAAAGCATATGATCAGACAAGTCTCAAAACACTGCTTGTGTTTGAGCTGTGCATGTCCTTGTTAGAAGCTGTGCATACCTGCATGCTCGAAACTGCTCTATACGTGCTCATTGTCAAGTTGATGTTGGAGGCATTTGAGGCAGTAAAATGTCCCTGTTTCTTTATAATCCTACAGGTGGTGCGCTAAACTGTTCACACATGCCATGTGGTCAGAGTGAATTAATTGCTAAGTTTGTTTAGAAATAAAAATTATGGCTTATGACGCTGCTCTGTAAAAATGTTATCTGAAGTTATTTTGCATTGTTTAAATGCAGCCATTGGTTTTTAAGTGGGAAAACTAATGTTATAGAAATTGGACTAAGGTACATTTGGGTATAAAGCTTTTAAGTCTTAACTTGATTTTTTTATAGTATCAAGGTTTAAATTTATTATTTTATTTGTAATTATTTGTAACTAAATCTATATTTATACAATTCTATATATTACTTGTAAACCGAATCAGCGCCCAGGTATTATGATAATATCATATCGGGTGGTCCTGGGTGTTCCTCATCCCTAATAAATGGGTCTTTCCTGGCTATGACATCATATATGATCTTAATATTTTAGCAGCTGAGCACAGCAGTTGCATCTCCATGACCGTGAGGGTGCAATAAACCTATCAGTACAATAAAGATGCTTGATATGAGTATAGAGCATTGACGTGCAGCTGACAAGCACTGAGTATGTTTTCACTTTGGTGTGATCAGGTTTATCCTTGTTGGTGCTTTTGGCCAACTATCCTTCATTATATTCCTCTTTTTTTTTTCCTCCAACCACTCACTGTGTCTGACAATCATCTTTTATATATTTTTTAGACATTCCTTTGAAAGAGAGACAAGAAGTCGAGCTCCTAGAACAAGTCCTGGAAAAGGCTTTGAAAATCCGTAGCAGCTCTGCAGTTGGCTCAAAATACCAAGAAAAGTCCTGTTCAAAGGCCAGTGCTAGTAAAGCTTCCGCTGTTAAAGGTGGTGATAAAAGAAACCCACAAAAATTGTCCTCTGAGGTGAAAGAAATTCGTCAGGGTCCAGGACAATTAAAAAACACAAATGGTCATGGGGGTGGTGCTACACGCCGGGTTCCGAGCAACGCAGGACCATCATCTCGGCCCACCGTCAAAGTAAAGCAGCCAGGTACGAATTTGACTCAAAAAACTACTGGAATTGATGTTCAAAGAAAGTCATTTCAGATCAATAGTTGTTGCCTAGAATCAGACAGCGTTATGAAGCACGTCGCTTTAACTTCTTCAGGAAAGAGAACATCTCATTTGGATCAGGAACGAAAAATCCAATGTGAAGCATCAGCTCCTGAAGAGCAATGGTGAGATGAACCTCTGATGTTTAGCATTAGCCATAGCTTTTTTTATATTTACTAAACATTACATGTTTTTTGTGTTGTAGGGTTCCTTCACCCTTGTTATCCTTATGGCATGCACAACGGACCAAAAAGAACAAGTTAGTTTTTGTGTGTGTGCTTGAGATTGTGTGATCTGAAACAAGATTATCTCAGTATCTTATTTATTCTCATTGAGCTCTTCTCAATATCGTACAAATTATAAAAAGTTGTAAAACTGTGTCTCCGTCAACAGACTGTGGACTAAAGTCTTGACCAGATATTCTATGCCTGTACCAGAGAGAGACCACTTCAAGAAGAGACTTATCAGTACTGTATCCTTTCAGTGTTGGCTTGAGAAGAAAAATTTGCCAAGGACTTGTTTTCAACACAAATTATTAAAAGTAAGGTTTTTTTAAGCCAGTGCTACCATTGTTCAGTGGCTAAAGTAAATTGATGGTCTGCAGTATAACTCACTATATTAAGCACAAAGTGATTTTAACCTAGACATTTATGTTAATGTAGCTTAGAAGATCTTCTAAAGTGGTCTTGTATACATGCAGCTTGTGGTGGATTTCGGGCTAAATCTACATTAAGGGCATTGGAAATCTGAGGCCAGAGACCACGGTAAATATTCAGAGACAGCTAAGCTACAGTAAGTAACCTGTGGTTCTGGGTAAAAACAGAGGACATCAGTCGGACTCCAAAAAGCCCATCGTGGTCAGGTGTGTGGGTGGGATACAGCACCTTGGATGCCAGGCAACAGCGCTGATCTCTTGAAAGATGTAACTCTTGAATCAATGAATCATCCAAGAAGGGAGGAGCTGAGCTGACTGGGTGACATATAGTCCAATGTGCTTGAACACAAGACGAGCTATGGTCCTATATATTTTGTCAGATTTAGATTTTGGTAGCTGTGTCTGCCTTAGGTGTATATCTGCAGGTACAATCCTGAGAACCAATATTGGCACCTGCCAGTGCCAGGGGTGTTTCTAGCTATTGAAAAAGATCAGATTGCCCATGTGTTTTGTTTTATTTGTAGGACATTCAGCATCATTCAGTATATTGTATTTTTATTTTTGGGGGAGATTGTATCTGCCCTTATAATAAATAAATGTATGTCACTTACTACTCACTTACTGAACAGAAACCTAACCCTAAAAATTTCTTTCTATTTTTCACATATTCACTCAAACAGTGGGTCATGCATGTCATTCTGGTTATCTTGAACTGTACATCATGGCTCCTTGACCTCTAAATGTACCAGTTTCCCACTGAATGGGCTCCTGTCCACATGGCAACCATGGAAGCACAAATAGGTGTCCTAACGCAACTAGGGCTGGACCTGACTCACTGTTATAATGCCGAGCTCCAACGCCACCAACTGGGATTTAGTTCAGGTAGGAGATTATTAAAGGAACAGATTTGAAGAGAGAGAGTGCTCTTCAGGGAGTCTGCAGGAGATTATACCAGAAGGGTGTAGGAGGAGAGACTGAGAGATGAGCCATAAGATCAGAGGGAGTAATGTGGAATTAGAGTTTTTCAGGCAGCTCATTCAGCAGAGAATTGATCTAATGCTCTCATTTGCTTAAACATCACAGGAATAATGTGTTTTTTTAAAGGCAAGTCAAGTGTTGTCTCTGTGGAAACTGTGGAAACTACACTTCCCCAGTCAAGCTGTGGGATATAAAAATATCTTGTACTGTGTGTGTGTGTGTGTGTGTGTGTGTGTGTGTGTGTGTACAGAACCATCGACAGAGAAGGACTATGAATCGCTGCTTATGTTGGCAGGCCTGGAAAAAATTATGGTCCAGGTCATTAATGAAGCTGGTCATCTCAAAAAAGGTACTTCATGAAGCCTGTCCTATGAGGGACACAAACACAAAGTAGAGCCGCTGGCATGGCTCAGGAACTAAACCTATCTGCATGTGTGCTCAATTCATTAGCTTTGAATAAAATCAAAAGGTATATAACTAATTATAAAAGGTATAATAATAGAAGATTATTTTAATTAAATCAAATTGTATACACGGAGCATAGAAACCCTTACTGTGGTCAGAATTAATTCATTCAGATTTTGAAAAAAAAAATCTTTGGATGTAAACATTGCATATAGTTATACACAAGTTTTATTCTGTAATTTTATATCTATAAGCTAGGTGTGTGACAAAATAATGTAAAGTAATCTGTTCATAGATAGAGACTTATGGTCTATTCAAAAATAGTATTAATATGAAATGTGTTTATGGAAGGTTTAATGGATGCAGTGATAAATGAGGTACACTGTAAATAAACAAATTAAAAACTGGAACCGGTGAAGTAAACAATAAGCTGTGAGAAAAGGCTCGGCTGCTAAAATGGTATTATCACTTGTAACTTCTCTTGTAATATTCAAGCTTTATTTATTTTTTTTTAATATAATTGTTTTCCTCAGATTGGGAGAAGAGGATGGCACGGTGGCGCGGGTCATTGTGTCCGTTGCGCAGCAGGATTGATTGGCATGACTCGGAGCAACCCCTCCTGCCCCCCGCAGTAGCCTACAGCAGCAATGGCGAGCTAGAAGAGCTTTACCGTCTGAGACTACATGTTGCTCAGCTGAAGCTGGAGATCCACATACACCAGGTCTGTTTCTCACACCTGAACCGCAGCTTTCTACACTCTCTCACTTGTCTATTGATTAGGTGATCTTTAAGGTAAGCAAAGTAATGGATATTGATGGGGTTATTGGTTCATTACTTTAAAAGTATTTTGTCTTTTGAATACATAAATGTTTCATCTTAGAAAGTTGAAACAGTTTATGCAGATTTCTTTAAGCTACATAATCCATAGGAATAAGAGTGTAATGAGAAAATAGAGGAAAAATTATATGGAACATGTAATTTTATAATTATTTTTATTTATTACGCTACACAGAACATTTAGGTCATGCTATTTATATACTGTATCGGTGCTGACCTGTCTATCGGTAATTTTGTTTAAAAAATATTTTTAATGAAGGGCAAAAGACCAGAGTGTAATATAATTATACTCCGATCAGCCATAATATTACAACACAAATCACTGTGTTCATATTGTGTAGATTCCTCTTGTGCCATCTAGGCAGCTCTGGTCTCTCTGGGATTGACTCCACACGACCTCTACACTGTCGTGTCTGGCAGTAAGACATTGGCAGCAGATCTCTTCAGTGCTGTGGGTCGCGGGGTGGGTCTCAGTGCATCAGTCTTGTTTGTCTGACACTTGATCACATAGGGGTGGGTGGAGTTTGAAGCCCAGGTCAGCGGCCTTGGGCTCTTTTCCTGCTGGACCTTGTGCACAGTGTATGCTGGTGCACAATATCAACCTTATTGTGTCAATAAAGTCTAAAAACTTGGTTATAGGTCAAAGGTATGGATTGGTTTACTTTTGTTTAAACAGTGATTTGGTGTTGCACTGAAGATATTTTTAAGCAAAATTGTTGAGGAAATGTATCTTTTCAATAATTATTTGGATAATCAAGGATGTCTTCTGAAAACCTCTAATGAAAAGATGGCGTGCTGTAGATATCATTTTTATCCTTGTCCAATAAACCTTATTCACCAAGTCCCTCAGACTCCTAACCGTTACTGCTGATGAAAACATTCCAGGCCACTTCAGGAAGGAGTACAGCTAGCAGTGTAGTTACTATTTGTATATTTAGAACTTGTAATAGCAGGTAGGTATATGTTAGTGGGTTTGTACGATTGATGTTTTCTCCTCTGTGATTTTAATGCCATACCTGATGGGTTGCAGGCAAACAAGCCATAAAGCCTCTCTGGTTCTCTATAAAATCAATCACATCACACTTTTGCATTTATTCACTTTATGTCACTGTGTTTAATTCCATTACTCTAAGACTAATGGCTATTTGCATTGTTTTGTTTTCCTACAGTGCATGTGTGATGTACTCTCAGATCTGATCTCCTGTGAGTCCTCCTCATCTGGACGGCCCAGTGCTATTCTACTACGTGGTGTGTATTCACTCCTGGGTGAGGGAGGTACTCAATTCCCCAGCCTGGTTTTGGACTTTGATTCAACTCAAACCTGAAGTACTCTCTTTTTCTATGAAGTCGACAATCCGATGAAACCTGACTGATCCAGACTGGGAATCTGTTCAAATCCTGTCCTCCTGAAGCGGATATGAAATTTTTTTCAGTGTATTTGATTGACAGAGGTTTGCCCAAAAGCCTCCTATCAACTGAGTTAAATACTGGCAGGAAAGATGCTGCAGCTGCTCGGATGTTTCGGGAATAAAGCTGCCAGCTGCCGTTAACAGCTGTCTTTCTTCTAGTTCCCACCATTTCAAATCGCTGCACTGCAAGTGTTGATATGGAGACTCATCAGCATCTTTCACATTTCAAACATTTATATTACAAAGATTGGTTGTCATGAGTCAAGTTTTGCTGGGTTTTACCAGTAGAGAGCACCATGTTATTAGATTGAGTCTTAGGTTAAGCAATGCCTGTCCTCTTGATTTGCCTCTTTTCCCATAACATAGGTTTTTACAAACAAATGGCTTAATAAATAGCTGAGAAGTTAAGTTGTGTGCACTGAGAACAGCAAAGCTCCAAACATGCATCAACGCCAACACGAACACCTGGATTGGAGGCCTAATGCATCAAATGGTTGTGTCCGTTTAGGTGAGTTTGTGTCCACGGTTGTTAGTATCTGAAATAATTGGTTTTATTTTACTTAAGCATTTTAAATTGATAAAGGACAGACATTCTACTTTAATCCATCGGGTGGTATACCCCTTTTCTACAATTTGCCTAAAAATAATTTTATTAAATCATGTCACAAATATGACAGCAATGTTTCTAGTCTTCAGGCTTGATTAAAAGGGTACTCACAGTATTATTCAAATGTCATTTTAGGTCATTTTTAGATATCTAAAAAGGGTCTCCATTGTGTGGGCATTTAAAGAAAATTCCTTTAAAAAAACTTTGCTTGGTTTTTGTCCTTTTACAATATTGTATTTGTCAAATCTTAAACAATCCAGTTAGACTTCTCACCTAATATTACCTCATATAAGAAGATACAAACCCCTAGCTTGTTGCCCAGCTCCGCCCAGTTCTGCTTATTGGGCAATTCGCAAGGAGTGAAACGGAGGTAGTATGAGGCGTGAAAAGATGCATTAAGTGAGGAGTACTGTATTTCAGCTGTAGCATTAACAGTCTGGGAGACCCCCAAGAACTATGTTAATTTGTTAAAGAAATAGAATAATATGAGACCTTTAAGGTAGTCTATAATATGCGACCTATTAGAGATCTTGTCTGAGGTCTAACAGATATGTCTGTAAGAATAAGCAACAATTGCACCTGGATGTTGGCCACAAAATGAGAGTGAGACTATTAAGTGAGAATATTAGCTGGCCAGTTAAATTAAATACTACCAAATACATATAAAAGTGAAAACATGACAATGGGAGGCCTACATTTCAGATGTGAAGCAGGCAGTCCTGAATTACTTGGTGCAAATGGGGAGCGAAGGCTGGCCCATGTAGTCCCATCCAGTAGGAGAGCTACTGTAGCTCAAGTTGTTGAAAAAGTTAATGCTGGTTCCAATAGAAAGGTGTCTGAGGACACAGGGCATCACAGGTTGTTACGCATGGTGCTGCGTAGCTGCAGAAGGTCAGAGTGACCCTTGCCCTCGCTTCTATCTGTGCCGACCCCCAAAAGCACCTACAATTACCATGTGAGCATCAGAACTGGACCACAGAGCAATGGAAGAGGGTAGCCTAGTCTACTGAATTGTGTTTTTTACATCATGTGGCTGGCTGGGTGTACATGGCCTAGGGAAGCGTGAGTACCAGGATGCACTATGGGAAGAAGGATAATGTTCTGCTGGGAAACCTTGGGCTCTGCAATTCATGTGGAATCTACTTTCACATGTACCAACTACCTAAACATTGTTGCTGACCAAGTACACTGCTTTATGGAAATGAGGAACACAACAGAAGTTAGAGGTGTTTGGCCTCCAAATTTTCCAAATCTTAATCCTATATCTGTGGGATATGCTAGAACAAGATGCCTGATTCATTGACGCCCCATCTCACAACTTACAGGACTTAAAGGATCTGCTCCTGACAGTTTTGTGCCAGATAGCACAGGATGGCTTCAGAGGCAGCATATTAGACTCCAGGCCTCGACAGGTCAGGGCTGATTTGATGGCAAAAGTAGGAGCTATTCAATATTAGATGGGTGGTCATAATGTTATGGCTGATTGTTTTATATACAACTGTGTAGCAATGCTAACAAAGTAAAGTATTTTTGTTTTGTGGGAGTCCCAGCAATTGAGTCACTCTTAAAGATAAAAACAATTGAAGGTTTTTTTTGCTAATCCAATCCTGCATTTAGACAGCCACAGAGGGTCTGTGTTCAAATTAATCATGTATGTGTAGGCTACACTGGGCCAAACGTTTCTTTAGTTACAAAGGAGATGTGATTGACGCGTTAGTTTTATGCACTGTTTTATATCTAATACAAAGGTTTTATGCACAATGTAGTTTTAACATGCTACCATCTCAACCGTGTGATTCATCCTACACTTTTCAATGCAATTAAAGTCTGATTTGTCATCACTGTCAAGCATACGCAGTGCGATCAGTGCTGTCCACTGCTTGTAACAGGACTTTGAGTGCAAGTCTTTATTTATGCCAAGACTCCTGTAGGTGAAAGTGCGATCCTGGCCATGTAGGCTGATCCAGACGGGGGGACAGGTGGTGCTGGTGGGTGCCTCCTCCAACCCCCCACACACTCCAACTTTCACAGTGACTCAGCAAGAAGAGGGGAAACCAAAAAAAGAGCAACATGAACAGGAAATAAAAGCCAAAGTACGCACCCCACAGGCATGAGCTCACTCAATTTTGGACCACCATGCCCATCTATATCATTTAGCCATCGATCTGATTTAAAATCAAGGACACACAGGATAGGTA
The DNA here is from genome assembly GCA_011419295.1 of Clarias macrocephalus. Classification (NCBI taxonomy): domain Eukaryota; kingdom Metazoa; phylum Chordata; class Actinopteri; order Siluriformes; family Clariidae; genus Clarias; species Clarias macrocephalus. The sequence goes on from JAAGKR010001770.1 coordinate 52,964, forward strand.
TCTTGCCTGTGGGGCCTGTAATGCAATCATGAAACAAGATGGTGGTGATCGTGTTTAGCTGTGAAATTTCTAGTGAAATTCTGTAACGCCCCCAGGCAAGATCTGTAATGTGTCTCAAAGGCATAAACGTGTGTTTGTCTGACACATAGCGTTCTCACAGACAGTGATGGTTGTTTCTTGGCACACATACTCTGGAATAACAGATTTCCCTACCATTTACATACTTATATGTCTTATTTGTCACTTATTTTACATATTATTGAATATAATATATTGTTTCATTTCCTTGGTAAATTTATGTTTATATATATATATATATATATATATATTTTTTTTTTTTAACTGGTCAATTCAATTATTTTTTCATTACCTAATAGCTCTATTTTGTGCTTTCACCGGTGTGTATACACATGTACTCTGAAGGAAACACTTTTGTACATACACTGCCGGGCCCCAAAAAAAAAAATCTGTCACCTTTAGCTTTGATTACAGCACACAATCTCCTGCTCCTAGAACTACTATGCCTATGCCATCAGGGGGAAAAATCCATTGATACTATAACCTGGTCATTCAGTACAATCAGGTCATCAGCTGACTTCATTTTATTGCCACATAACATTGCTGAGTCTATACCTAAACAACTAAAACAACAGATTAGAACACTGCCTCCAGAGGCTTGTGCAGTGGGCACTATGCATGAATAGGGCATGACCTCCCTCTAACTTTTATTCAGCATAATTCTGTATAAATTGTTTTTTTTGTTGTTGTTAAGATTTAACCTCGGGAATCTAAACACAGAGACATAAACTTGTACATGAACTTGGGTAATTAGGGCTTTTTTATTTCTTGCTCTAGCAGATCAGGTAAACATTGCTATTGCTTATCCTTAGTAGTATAATCATGTGATAAATTATGGTGAATGTAATAGAACCAAAGGGGCATGGCACAGGAAATTCAGTTTGGAAGGAAGCAGGATAAGAATCTTTTATAAATAAACCAGGATTTTGAAAGACTTGCTGGCTGGATAACATGGTGAAAGTAGGTGATGTGGAATCTTGAAAGCTTTAGGGCAAAAAGATTCCCAATACTGCATCTCCTTGGAGCAATGAGCTACAGGTGCTCCTGGACAACGTGCAATGGACAGGAAATTCAGAATCTCCTCCAAAATGGCCCACATCCTATTTTTTCCCCCTTCCACTTAGGTAGAGTACTACGAGGACTTTACTCTGGCTTTTTCCTCTACAGATCTGAATTCTCTGTCCAGTCCAATGTGTTGTTTAGGAAGACTCCCTGATCTAATCTGATGTGTGATTAGTTTAAAACTGCTCACCAACAGAGTGAAGGTCCACCACCAGCTTATTTATCTTTTGATATTCAGTTGCCGGTTTAAATGTTTTCCTGCACCATATGACGATGTCACTTTTAAAATCCTGTATCCATGTCCCTCTGTTTTAAAAGCACAATACAAAAATAAAGTCATCAGAAAACTGGTGTTATACTTTGGTGTGGAAAGCAAAGAGAAATGGGGACAGTATTGTTCCTTGGGAACTGATTCCCACCACCTTTGACCCAGACACAGAAACTGAAGGAATCAAAGAACACAATCCTGATGTTAGGAGAGCTTGTCTGTAAGCCTTGTGGAACAAAGCATCTCCACAAGTATGTGTAACTGTGAGAGCAAATGTACTGGGCTTTATGGTTAAGGATTGTAGCTGTTTGAATACCAGCCTTTTAAACGTCTTCATAATGTGACGCATGCTGTCCCAGGGTACTTGCGGCACTAGGTGGGGTACACCCTGGACAAGGTGCCAATCTGTTGCAGGGCACAGAAGCACACACTCATCACAGACTCATTCACACAATAGGCAATTTGAAAATGCCAATTAGCCTATCCTGCATGTCTTAGGACTTTGGGAGAAAACCACAGCACAGGGTTAACATGCTAACTGCACACGCAGAACAGAGGCTGAATCAAACCCTGACCGTGGAGGTGTGAGGCCACAGTGATAACCACTACGTCACTATGCAGGATAGGCTTAACATCTTTTTTTAATTTTCTGAAATTGAAAACACCATTCTTGTTCTGACTGTGGTGTTTACATGGTGCATTTTCAAGATGTAATTAAGCTTTTCATTTCTAATCTTCAGTTACCTTTTTGTGCAAAGTCTAGATGCATAAACGCATTTAAATAGATGTGCTGTGAAATGAGATGCAATTTGCATCATTTGTTTTATTGATGATGTCATATGTCTTGTGACTTTTGAACAAAACCTCAAATATAGAGAGTTATAATTGCCTGACATTGCAAGCTTCACGACTTCTCTCCAATGCTCTAATCCATTTGCTGCGCTTTGTGGATCTGAATTGATTTTCGTCCTCTCTGCGGTCAAAAACCCCCTCAGCATCCAGATCAGGGAGAAAACTCCTCTTGTATGCCTATACAAAGCCGTTTTTTTCTAAGCATTTGGCAACCTGCCTTTGTGTGCTGCTGCGTGGGTGGGTGAGGTTGTGTGGGCACGCATAGGCATGCGTGTGTGTGCGTGTGTGTGATGGGTTTAATCAGCCACAGAGGGAGTATGCATAGCTCAGCTGTGCTCTTACATGGAATTCCCTCTATTTGCTCACAGAGATGAAAATGTGTTTGGGATTGTAGAACCTGACAAAATGTACTTTTGTCTTTAAAGCCATCACATGCTCATATGATCTGTTCCATTGAGAAATATTTGTTATTTCATTTCCGAAAGGAAGAACGGCTGCAGAGAGTCCTGAGTAAGACATGGCTTTTGAATGGTTAACTCCCACCCTTCCTTCCCCTTTCCAGCTCTTCTTTTGATCCCCATTCCTCTGCTGTTGTATACAACGTCACGCTGTGGCTTCAGCCAATCACTTTTGCTACTCACTCCCTTCACTGCATCTTTACTCCACCCCCCTGCCTTTGGCACATTATATACCCACACGCAGCCCAGCTGGGAGAGTGTTCAACATGCTGCTGCTGATTCACAGTGCAGACTCTTACAACACAGCAGAGAAAGAGAGGAGGACTGCGCAAGGACTTCAGACTTTTTTTTTGCTGAACACATTCATCTTATTCAGAATTTTACATCAGACAGTTTTGATCTCCTCTCAGACCATTGCTACATTTGGAGTTCACTAGAGGAAGTCTCCCCTGGGCCTCCAACAGCTTTCGAAGTTTTAAGATGGGCTGTACCACAGGACACCTGGCATGCCAGCCCCAGCCGTCTTCAAACACCAACCAGGAGGGACAGTCTCAGGAGGCAGCGGCCAAAGTCCCAGATGCCCTGTCTTCATTAGAGAGGCTTTCTCAGGCCACAGGGGGCATGGAGAAATCCTGGTACCGCTGCATCTTCCCCTTTGGAATCATATCACTGGTGATTGGTATAGCTGGGACAGGCGTGACCTACACCTATAACGACCTCCCCCAAACCAAGGTAGTGTCAGTGGTCTTGCTGATTGTTGGGCTGGTCCTGGTGGTAATGGCTACTGCCTGTTGGACAGCGCATAAGAAGAAACGCAGAAAAAAGAAAGAAGGAACCCCCTTTACCAATGAACAGTGTCCCCTGTGAGAAGAGACCAGACGGATGAAGACATTTTTGATTGACGGGGAGTTGTAATGCCACCTTGCCTTTTGTTTAGCATTTCTTTCTGCAAACTTTGTTGATGTGTTCACTCAGGTAGCAACAGTGTGAACATGCAAATAGGACAGAGGGACAATGTGTTCAGGACACCCCCGGGGAGCAATGGAGTCTACTAGAACCCACAGGGAGCAGTGGAACCCACTAGAAAAATATGAGGGTTCACGTTCGTGGTTTACTGCCACTCAGCAAGTGTCTAGTGTCAAAACAACTCCAGAGCCACATGCACATTTAAGACACTTTACGCTTGGGCAGTAACACCAAGCCACTGCTGAAGTCAGTGCTGCCGTCAACACAGCTGTCAGTCCCCTGCATTCCTGTCCTTGGGGGCAAATGGCTCCCTAAGGCTAGCAAAGAAATGATCCAGAGAGAGCAACCGGACACCGCGACGAAAAGCAGAAGTGTAACCCCGTAATCGTCACACGTCATCCTCCTGTCCTGTGACACTACAGCAATGTGTGAGCTTTATTTACGCAATGGGAGAGTGGAACCTGAGCTGAGCTTCAGCTAGTTCTTACTGGTGAGAGAGAGAGAGAGAGAGAGAGAGAGAGGATTGTGTGTATGTGTGTGAGTGTGTAGCCAGGAAAATGAAGAACATCAAGCATGGTGCACGCTATTCCACTTTATTCTCAGTCTGAGTTTTCCTATGTCAGGCTGGCTACAGTGATTTGCGTGCAGAGCAGTAACCATGTTCCTGGAAGTCTACCTTCTTAGTGAATTCAGTTGCTGTATCAGACTGACTACCCGTAGCATGTGTTTTTGTTTTTTTTTCTTCAGGATTTTTAGTATTCTCACCGTTTATCTAAACCTTCTTTTTTTCACTCTGTGAAGTGCAAGCCTCTTACCATTCTCAGGCCCTTGCTAAGCAAAACAGCCTTTGAGGAACATGTACTGTACATGGAAAAGGTTTGAATATCAAACCAAAGCCCTTTTTTGGGATTTGTTGGTGTAAAGCAAATAGTGTGTTCACAGATTTCATTTCCCTTCCTCAAAGAGAGAAAGAGAGTGATATTACTGAAGGAGAAAAAACACAAGAGAGTACCAGATGTCAACACTCGCATTCAGAGTTTACTTCACTCCTGTGCCTTGAGCAAGTGGGATTCAAGTGGCATACAGTACCTTTTCAGCACAGTTGTCTATGGTCTTTGCTCTTCACGAACTCGTCTGCCAACAAGCTAATCCTGATTCTTGTGCCATTTCTGGCTTAAGGAGTTACCTTCCATCAGCTCCCCCTACCCTTCTCTTTTACTCTCAGCTCATAAATCCCATTGCTCCAGTTCCATAAACTGCCATCGATCCACCATTTCACATCCATCCCCATGGCGGAAATACCAATCATTACACCATGTCTGGATTTGTCTCAATTTAAAGAAAGACCTTCACCCAGGTTGGTAAGCAAATATCGGGTTAATGGACTGGACTATGTTTGCTTTCCAACAGTAGCAATCATTATTTATTGTATGTAGTTCCCACAGATAAAGGAGTAGGTTTGTGAAATATTGTGAGTGTCATTCATCCATTCAGCTCCAGTTGTATCCTGAGTAACCTATAATTTGTCTGTTAAATATGAATGGTTAGATGTATTTAAGACAAAAAAATGTAATAATTAATATTCAGGATAAAACTGATTCTATTACTTAGTTTACTTGAAGATTAGAACTTTCTTGTCCATTTAACTATAAAAAAGAATTTCAAGGAGAACTAATAATAGCATCAATGAAACCGGAAAGGAACATAGGAAGGATACACTTAGGAAGACAGTTAATGAAGAAGATCTCTTCATCAGTCTACAGTCAGATGGTCAGAGTTTTTGTACAGTGGGAATTCTAATATAATAATAATAATAATAATAATAATAATAATAATAATAGGAGATTGTAATCTTAAACCTTCTTTAACACCATCATTTGCAGCCCTTAAAGAAAAAAAAATCATGTATTTAAAAAAACATCTCAAAAATTTTCTCACAGAAATGTCTCTCTGTGAACTCAGGGGCTAACTGGTAAACTATTCCTGTCTTTGTTTTTGAAAAGGAAAGGTGTGCCTTGTAAACGGCATTGGGGAAACAATATGCATTGGTGTTTTCAACAATACAGAACACTGCTACTGCATAATATAGTGCATTTAAGTTAAGTCGGACACTGCTTATGTTGAAATAATTGTAGGGACAAGGTGTAGTAGAGTCATGTATCACTGAGCTAACCTGTTCCCAGAGATATGGAAGCAATTATACAGACTAGTAAAACACAGGGAAGTGGTTGCAAACAAAAAAAATAATCAGCTGTGGTATGAAATGAAATTGTGAGTGAAGGATATCAAGCAGCCATAAGCCATTTAAACACCAGAGTGATCATTATCTGATCATTATCTTGAAACATAGCTTGGAGGCTGCTTAACTGTGGCTGGAAGGTTGAGGATCTTCTAAGCAGTAGTAATAGTAATATTAGTCTAACAATCTCTTATATCTGTGCCGTGGGAGATGGCGTAGAGTAGCTGCTAGACAGTAAACATGACATGGTGATCTTTTCCGATGTGCTAAGGGTTCTGTTGAGTGTGGAATTATCAGCTGTGGTGAAAGGCTATTCCATTCGGGTCATGACTTGGCCTACATTCTTCACATGCAGACAAGGTGATATTTAAAAAAAACACACAGGGAAATACAAAGCTGCAAAGAGCTGAGCAATTTCATTGAGGAAAAAACAGTGTGGAAGGAATCTGTCGCCTGCTTGCAATGCAGAAAGATTAGTAGTCAGGCATCTATATGTCTCTCTCTCTCTCTCTCGATATGCCACCACCCTCTCATGCCCATCACACACCCCAGCCATTATTCATTCATTCAGCCGTGGCTTTGCAAATGCACTCTTGAGATGTATATTCAAACTGTAGCCAATAATACAATGTTATAAATGACAACGTGTTTTCCAATCATGTTTTGTACAATAAGGAATGTGAGTGTTGTCTATGACTTGTTTATTCTGCTGCTTGGAAAGGAAAATTGTAAAATCTACCTCTTTTTCTCTGGGGGTATACTTTATTAGATTGGCCTTTAGTGTGCCTATACACTGCAGAATATTGACCGTTACTAGCTGGAGCTGATTATATGCCAATCTGTAATCTGTAATGTATTTAGCTTTGTAAATATCAACTTATATAGATATTTATATATTTATACTCATATTTAAACACATTTTGAAATTGTATTAAAGAAATGTGAACAGAGATTGACCTTTTGTGATTTTTAGGAAGTTATGTTTAAAAAAAAAACTAATAAATGTGGTTTATGCATACCTCAGGATGTTAACACAGTGGCACTCATTTTCAACACAAATTGATATGCAATCACCAATGATGGTGTCAAGACATTGGATTTAATCATATCATGTGCAATGCCGTACAAATCACAGATGTGGTTTCATTATATTAAACACTTTGTGAGCTGTACATAATCATTAGCTAATGTTATAAGTTTTATACATTGTCCAACAAACAATGCACATCATTTCTTATACTTTGGATTCTGGAATTGGTTACTGGTTCACAAGTGGTACACAAAAAAAAGTGTATCAAGGAAACTAAAGGGTCTAAAATAGTTTTTAAAATGGTTATTGCACCAGTATAATACTCTCTCACCTTTTTGCTTTATGGATCTGAACTGTTGAGGTAGAGAGAAAGAAATAAAACTGGAAAACCTGGGTTTGTTTGAGAATTGTTGTTGTTATACTGTATATAAATTGCTATGTGTGTGTTGCCAAAGCAATACTCAGAAAGACTGTAACAAAATCCTATAATACATTTAGTAGTAATAATGTTTATTGTTGATGTTATTAATATTATGTATTTATTTTATTATAATTTTTTTTTGGTATTTTGACACATTACATTTTTATATGTAAAAATGTTACATTTAATTATTGTAAGCATAAGTATTTTGCCTTTTCTTTAGCAAGGTGCTTTAGTATTTTTAAGCACTATAACATGAGAGGGAGTGCTATTGTACTGAATATCAGCACAGCTGTGATGTGGTCATAGACGCAAAGGCGCAGCCCTGAAGACATCACAGCCATGTTGGTTATGTGATATTGAGTACAACAGCATGACCATGAGTCTGATATGGCGTTTATACAACAGTTCCACAAGCACAATTTATTGTCAACAGGTTATGATTTGTTTGTTTATTTAACCAGTTATTTTCCTCAGCCAACACATGTCCTTATGCGCCTGGAGGAACGAACTAACTGCAACTGGTTGAACTAGTGAAAGTCTGTTAGCAACCAAAAGTTATTGTTTTTAACAGAGGTCAACGTAGTTTTTAATTCCTACCAGTACTATTTAGCCAAAATGTGTGGAAAATAAACCATGGAGGTGGTGGACAGTCATGCGAAACTTTACTTTATATTTTTGCTTATTCCCCTTTAGAAAATTATCTAACTTCTGGGTTCCAGGGTTAAATCCCAAATATTGTTAAATAAAATCTAGTGCAGTATGTAGGATGTACAATGTAGTGCCCTTGATCAGGGGTTAGAGAGGGATTTTGAATATATGTTTGAGTTAGAAGCTAGTTATCTTTGTAGCTCATGTTAGCTGAACAGAACAATATGGATGGTTCAAAACTACTTAAAAGTAATTATTAAGTAGGCAAATTTGTTTAAGATTACACAACATTATCAAATGTGTTTCTTGCTGAAAGTGCTTCAGTAACTGGTTTTGAATGGGGGTTTTGGCAGGCAGCTGCTCTCCCCTCAGTGTAATGGACTCTACCAACTTACTTTCACCCATGTATGCGACCAACAGTTTGTTAGAACACCTGTGACATGGAATTATACACTGCAAAATTCCCAGTGTTGATTTAACACCCCAAGTGTTTATATATGACTTAATTGTCACGAATGTACACTCTGGGTGTTCATTCAAGACTAAGGATTTTGCTGTGTACATTTAGTTAAATGTCCCAGTGCTGTTATGATCTATTTCGCCATTTGTGCAATGTCTCTTATCCAATCAGGTCACTCAGTCTGAACTAACTGATGTATACAGTGTACAGTGTGCACTGAAAACATTATTTTGTGTTTACTTTATAACAATCTCTTTTCACTTCCTCTTTCTCAAGCTCTCTCAGTGACAGCAGTCTGTCAACTTCTCATCTACAAAGCCCATCCTGTTTTCCATCAGGATCATGTGGGGTGCTGTATAAGTAAGATTATATTATCCCTATCTTATATCCCTTCTTTGCTTGCTCTAATTTATGTGAACATGGCCTTCACTGAACATTCACAGGTAACTGCATACTATCTCCCAACACGTCTTAACAGAGAAATGACAAATGAAGCCCTGTGACTGGGTAGCGTGTGAGCATTTGGACAGGAAGCAGGTTGATTCAGGGAAAAGGGGAAAGGGCAAGCACAGGGCAGTGGAGGAAGCTCTGGGTTTGGGAGGGTCAGTGCAGATTACAGGAATTCTGGCCCACCGACCTTTTCCTAGCTCTCCACCCAGTCTTGACTTGGCAAGCATTACACCTTTTCCTGACTCACATGTTCAGTGGTCATTCAAGAACACTGCAACAAATACATTATCATAGTGGATTTACATGAAAACAGTGGACTCCACCATCAAACAACTGCAGTGTAATTAGTTGGAAAGTGGGTAAAATTTGAGACAAACCACTCTAAATATTCAATCATAGCAACTTATCATATATTCATTGCCATATAGTTACATATCTACACCTAATAGCTCAAATGAAAAAACTTGAAGGGTCATACGTTATGATTATTAACATTTTAAATAAGAATAAGCCAAATAATAGTGTATTTACAGTATTCATGGATTCCTTACACAATCCCTTCAGTTCCCCTGCAGCTTAATCTAATTGTAAAAAAAAAAAAACATTACAAATTCCTAAAAGTGTGTGTGCTGCTAACTTATTTACCGTTTTTAGGGTTGAAAAGTATAGGGATAATTAGCCTGCCCGAAAGCAATCAGTAAATAAATGGGGAAACAAAAACTGTCAGTGTTAATTGACTGTTAAGAGTGCAGGGTGAACTCTGCCAGATGTTCTTGGGCACTTATCCGGCAATTGAGCACTGCAAGTTTCCTGGAAAACTGCACCCTTTGATATTTTCCTTTCCATCAGCAAAATCAAACCACACAGGGAGATGGCACAGAATGAGTTATTAAAACTGCACTCCATAACAACACTGCTACTTTCACTAACCGTGAAGTATGGTTAAAAAAAAACAACAACAAAAAAAACACTATAATTTCTTAAAAATGGTGTATGTTTTACAAGTTGCTACATCCAAGTGTGTTTTTCTATGTTTGTCAAGCTGTTCCCTTTCTGGAAAAAAAAAATGGAAATCTTCTGGTCGAGTCTTTTGTAGTTTTTGTATGGTGGTATTGGCATTGTGGGAAAGGGTGTATCTTAAAAGACTTGACATTTTAATAGAAGAAATATTGCTAAGTCAAAGAGAAACTGTTATTTCGTTGAAAATACATATTCATTAAGTTAAATGTGGAACATTACTGCAAAACATGCTTTTTAAAATAATTTTTTAAAAATGCAGTTATCAGTAGACCCTACAGATAAGCTTCTAAATGTTTTTTTTTACAATTATTATTATTATTATTGTTGTTGTTGTTGTTGTTGTGTTATCAAGTTTGAATGTTTTTTAAAAATAATTAAGTCACAATGAGTAAATGGGAGGAAAAAATCTTTATGTTGCTCTGAAGCAAGCTAATGGGCTAATACAGGGAAAGCAAAGGAAGCATTAAACAAACATTTTTGTTGTTGCGTTTATTAAAATTTTTATGTTTATTAGAAGTGAACATTTAGAGAGCAAAAAGAATGAGACTAATCTGGAGGCTATACAATTCTTTTTTTGTGTTTACCAGCTCTTGTGCAAAAAAGTAAAGTATTTAAAGTAAAATGTAAATGCTTTATTCCCCCCAGTATATTTTCAATGCATTATAGGAATAGACAGAGTTTCTCTGTTACTCAGAGCATGCCCTACTTGTCAGAAAGATGAGGCGAAGCAGATGCAAGTGCAGACTCTTTATTCATCATGAAACACAAACACTCAACACGAAACATGAACACGACGACAGGAACTCTGTTACAAGACAGGGAGTACTATAACTATGAGCAATATCAAGGGTGAAGAGAAACATGCACAACAACAACAGATGCTACCCAAAGACACACTGCGAGATGGGACTAAAATTATGTTGCCTAACAAAAAACTAAGACACAGAGGTGAAAGTGATCACGAATATGTGACTTGCACTTGTATTACCTGTACTTGACTCAAGGATACTGGAGCCAAAAGCTTCTTCAGCACTTTTCTGGCTTCACTAAGTAGTCCAGTTTTTTTTATTATAATCTACTGAATTAGTAAATAAATAAGTAATAAAAAATTATAAATAAAAACATGCATAAACAATCTTTATATCCCATGTTTTAATGTTGTTGTTTTTTTGCATATGAATCTATTTCTGTATTCATTTCTTTGTCTGTGTGCAGTAAGTGATTTATTTCTGCATTTATTGTACATTATGCTTTTGTATTGTGTTAATTTTTGTAGATAGATAAAATGGCATTACTACTGTATGCTGATGATACCATATTTTATGGTCACAATGGTCTTTTTTGTTTGTTTGCTTCCCCCCCCCCTTTTTTTTATCAGTGATACAATATAATAAGAAGAAGAAGAAAAAGAAGAAGAAGAGTCAGAAGTAGACATCTGCAGCTTTGTGCTCTAAATAGGTTTGTAGCCCTAATTTTCTGGCCATTATACCGCGACATTACTGGAAATATGTGCTCATTTTTCAAATGACTGGTTTTCCAAACAAAACACTCACGACTGGGGAGAATTTCCAGTCTTAATCAGTCTTAATGTATGAGTACTCCCACTGCTAAGTTACCAACTTACTGATGTTGTGAATTTTTTTTTTTTTAGCAATTATCAAGTAATTCATTTTGAATGATTAATGGCTGTTTTAAGGTTTCCCATTAGAGAGGTCATACTCATTCACACCTAAGGGCAATCAAGATGAGTGAATTCACTTAAACAGCATATTATTTGAAGACAGGAAGGCACAGGAAACACACTTGGACATGGGGGAATCACAACCCACACAGAGAGTAACCTCATGGCCCAGAAGCTGTGAGATGGCGACATTACTTGCGGCACCGCTACAGCGCCACACTAAAAATTTCTGTAGTCTACATACTAATCCATGTGGTCACAAAATGTGGCTACGAACTAAACGTTGGGTTTGATGTCAGCTGATAACATTGTTTTATGCCACTGATTCCAAAGCTCTCTAAGACAATTTGTGAAATCAAGTGGAATGTGCCATAAACTTGCTGAATAAACTGCTTTGTGTATTTAATCCAAAGTACTGCTGTTTTGTTGCAACTGTTTGAATGTTTACATTAGATTCCAGATTATCCTATTTAAACACTACTTTTTGCACTGAATGCCCTTACTCAGTTTATTTCTAACGACATGAAATCTAGTAACCATGATCTTAACCCCGTGCTGTTGAGTTGTTTCTATAACAATAGTGGTTTTTACAGGACTGGGTTGCTCGGGTGACACCCAACCCTCTTCCTTTTTCATCCAGGCTTTGGATGAGAGTGCAATGGTGTACTGATTTTGAATGGGACATAGGATTATGGGTCTTGCCCAGGGGCACGACAGTGGCTACATGGTGGAGGTGTGACTTGAACCCGTGAACCTCCGATCAGTAACCCCTGTAACCACCACACCCCTGTAAGATATATAAGCTAGGGTAAATACGTGGAACACAGAATTGTATTTTTGTATTTTTGTATTTTGAGCTGCAATTATGACAGAACCTTTTAAAGGTATAATTGGGAACTTAAGGATAAATCCATCATAGCACTGAATTGAATATCTAATTACTGTATGTGAATTGCTTTAGATTATATTGATTTGGTAGAAAAACAGCAAAAGGGTTTTTTTTTTTTTCTGTATCAGATATTCTAACAGCATCGTTGATTGTTTCAAGTTGCCATGGAGGCAGTCCTCATTTAGCACACAATTATGGGTCATTTGGTTTGAACACATCTGCAGGTTCCAATGAATAGAGACAAACTCATTTACTGCGCTTCTTCTTATTACATGCTAACCTTGAGAACCTTCCAAGTGCACAATTAAAGGAAATTACTTCAATCATATTCCTCCCCAAACTGCTTTATTTTGTAAAATTCCTTATTATTTAAATGATTTAAAAAAATTATAACTTGATATCAGGGATTACCCCTCATGCCAGGAGTTGAATGTCATGGCTTTTGGAGTGCACATCAGCTCACAGTGTTTTGTGTTTTGATGTGTCTGGACTGTGTCTGTTTCCCCTTAAGCACATTATTTGAATTCTCTGTTTCAGTGTAAATTTTTTCTAGTGTCTGTCGAGTTTCCTTGTGTTGGATGGTAGCGATATCTGCTTACTTTGTGTGCCTAGTGACTGTTCATAGGTCCGGTTTATAGCCTCAGTTCCTGTTCTAAATTTACCTTTGTTCATTTAGTGTGTGTCATAATGAATAAATGATTATCAAATGATATGAATAAATGACAATGAATAAATGTGTGTCACAATGAATAAAGAAAAATTGCACTTCATCTCCTGTTTCCTGACAGAATGCTAGATTTCCAAATGCATGCCTGAACCCAGTCAGCTGACCATGAGCATGTGCCAGAGACCCATATTCAGTTCAAGATGGCAGCCAATGAGGTGGCCTCTCTAGCCATGCTCCCTGTGGCTTGAGGCATTGTCATAGTTGTCACACGATCTTCCTGTCCTGTCATTGACTTTGTAGCATGGTTACAGAATTTGGCTAGATTTTAAAGATGGAGCACATTGTGCTTCTGCAAACGTTCAAAGCTTTGGAACTGGTTTCATGCCAGTTACTAGACTCCAGTTACTAGTTATGTAACACAGTTTGATTGCAGTAGTCTATAGAGACTATTAAAAGAGAAACAAATGCTTAGTCATCGTGCATTTTTGTTAGAAATGATACCATTTTCCAATACTGATACAAATATCAAAGCATGGTGACGTGGAAGACCTCCCCTCCTCCTCCTCGTCACATTGTCTGTGAATATGACAATGAGTTCATAACATCTGTTTGAACAGTGCTGTCTTTACGATGTGCTTCAAGTTTTTTTCCCCCACAAGCCATCAGACTCCTCAACATCAGGTTACTGGGCTGATGCGCGCGCACACACACACACACACACACACACACACACACACACACACACACACTTCTTTTCCACTCTATTTGCAACATTTGCAGTTTTGTAAATATTTCTGTTGAGACGATTGCTAAACACTTAAAACTATATTTCAATAGTACCAAATGTTGTATGCACCTGGAATATGGCAGCATGTAATATTTACACCTACTGGATTGGTATTACATTGAAATATTTCTCTTTTCACTTGAATTCACCCTATACTGGTCAGCACAGCAATGCATGCATTTGTTTTATGCTGTCTTGTGTTGTAGTGGAACAAAATGTAATTAGATCACATACTTTCAGAAATGGAAAAGACTGGAATTGTTTTCAAATGTTTTTGTAACTGGAAATGGTTACAGGACAAATATCTACTCATTCATGTCAGTCACATGGCATGAACTCAATGCATTTAGGTATGGAGTCAAGTAGTTTTAGCTAGCTAGTAGGTCAAGACAGAGAAGAAAGGAAATATAAGTGACACAAATAATATCTCATGACAACCAATGTATGCCAAAGAGCATCTCTAAGTCCACAACATGTGAAACCTTGAAGCAGATGGGCTACAGCAACAGCCAACATCGATATCCACTCCTGTCAGCTAAGTACAGGAAACTGAGGGTACAATTCATATTGGCTCACCAAAACTGGAAAACAGAAGATTGGAAAAATGTTGCAGAGTCTGATAAGTCTTGATTTCTGCTACAACATGTGGATGGTAAGATCAGAATTTAGTGTAAACAACATGAAAGCATAGATCCACCCTACCTTATATCAACAGTTCAGGATAGTGGCTGTGGTGTAATGGTGCATGGGATTAATACCAGTTTAGCCTACCTGAGTATTGCTGCTGACCATGTCTTTCTCTTTATGACAACAAGATAACAAGCCATGTCACAAAGCTAAAATTGTCTCATACTGGTTGTGTGAATATGACAATGAATTCACTGTACTCAGATAGCCTCACACTCACCAGATCACAATCCAGTAGAGCACCTTTGACATATGTTGGAATGTGACATTTGCACCATGGATGCGCAATCAACAAATCTGCACCAGCTGTGCTCTGCTATCATGTCGATATGCCCCAAAATGTCTAAGGAATGTTTTCAGCACCTTGCTTTATCTTTGCCATGAAAAATTAAGGCAGTTCTGAAGACAAAAGGGAAGCCAACTAAAAGCCAAATAAATGAAGGGGTTTGAATACCCCACCGATTTGTCAAATATCCTGCTATACCAGTTTAGTACTAGGCTTTTGTATATTACTGAATGTGACCTGTCAGAAATAGACATCCTAACTGATTCCCTAGCTGCAGTTGGTACCTATGACAAGCTGTGGGGATTTGGAGACTGTTTTAATATCATACTCAAGGCTATAAAATTTTCTTACCGAGAACAGAAGATAAAGAAACTTTGCATACTCTAACGACAAATACCAGTAAGTGAAAAACATTCTCTAATGCCAAACCAACCTGTTTTTTCTGTTTCTCTCTTTTTTTTATTTGTGTATATTTTGGATCTGTTTAATAGCAATATTTGCCAGGCTCTATATAAATTTTCTTTAAATAACGCCTGGTTAGTTAACCAATTGACCAAGCTGGTATCTTATAATATTTACTCTAGTCTATGCCAATCATTGAAGTGCGTAGTCACAATTATCGTGGATCAGAAGTTAACTACATTTGTGTTTATGAAAATGAAAGTTTCATGTTTGTAATAAGAACATATGGATATTTTATTTATATTTTGAATAGTATCTCTTAACTCTATATTTTGATTACCCTGAATCTTTAGCATACCTTCCTAATTAACGTGTAATACATTTAAATTCTACATAAATCCTAAGAAGAGCTTAGATATTTATTCAACTGTAGGCCTAAAGGTGGGAATGGAAGATCACAATTCGAAATGGCATCATTCTGTCCAATCAGCGAAGTGATTTTAATTATTCATAAAATAAACCAATTGCTTGCTGAGTTTTAGGGACTAACGAATCAGCGCGAGGCATATCTGTGAGTAGGCGTGGTTGTATTTTGACCAATGAGCTTGCAAAGTTGATGTTTAAACTGGTGCGCGCGGGCGGTGCTAATCGGTTTAGGGGAGGATCCACAGCTCGAGCTGTGTGAATGAAGTTAAACAATCTAACACTTAACTCCACTGTTAGTGTTCAGGCTTCAATAACTAGCCCAAAACTAGTTAAATAACTCTACATTTTTACAGTCGCTGTATATATTCCCCTTTGGAAAGTGGCAGCCGATTAACTTTCTCTTGAAATGAAAGCGGGCGGTGAGTAAGTTATATTTATTTAGCGGTTAGCCGACTAGCTAGCTTTATGTTAACCTATCTGGTGTGTTACCTGTTTTAGGAAGTTAATAACACTGTTCCACACATGTATAGGTAAATGTTATAGTTAAACATTTTAGCTGCCATTGTATGTTTATTTAAACCGTACAGTCTCTGCCAAATAACTTGCAGTGTCGCTTACATGAAAGTATCTTGTTTAACACGGATAGGATGCTAAACTGATATTTTCTATTTAAAATTAGTATAACGTTAACCCAAGCGAAGGTTTGCACGCGAAATAATGATACAGTGTAGCTTGTTCACTGGTTATTGTAATGTCTGTGCTCATGGAGTTAGTTGGGCTTCATTGGTGTAAATTATATGTAAGCAGTTAGCTTCTGTCGAGTTAAAACCAAGGAGGGAAAATTAGGCGCTGATCTTAGTAACGCTCCTAAAATGCTGTTAGGATCTTAATCAGAAAAAAAAAACTTATTTCAGCCAGTTCTGTTATTAGTTTGATCCAGTTGTCGAGTTAGAATGCTGGAGAGATTAATCTAAAACCACAGCTGCTTAAAACTGATTAGAAAGATGAAGAAGCGTCTTGGCTAATAACGTTACATATTTTCAACATAAATTCATCATCCTCAACATGCTTACTAAAGAGTTTCACTATGTCTGTCTGTTTGTAGTGCTACACTGTCAGTGCCATAAATGTTCCTCTGTGCCTGCGAGGAAGAGGGTCCGAAAGCATGTCTCCACTCTGGGCCTCCTGTCTCTACCTGAAGAGGTGCTGCTTTGTGTCCTCCAGTGTCTCTCAGCTGAAGACCTCCTCGTCGTCAGAGCTGTGGGTTTCCTCTTAACTTTCCTCTGTACTTACTGTGTTCACTGACCAACCGTGTGCTCAGTTTTCTATAAAACTGCTAATTTATTAATCAAATACGCATTGTAATGAGTTGTGCAAACAGACCATGATAAAACTTGCATCCATACTGTCTACTTTTACATAGGTGCATTCTCATCTCCGTAATATCATCGACAACAACTCAAGTGTTTGGGCACGGGTCAGCTTCAAGGACCACTGGCCAGCTCCGGACACTGTCTGGCTCTTTGAGAGGTAATTGTTAATAACACAGCCTAACAACCTGTTTAGTAAGTCTATGCTTCTATGTTGAGAAGTTTTGTTGTCTAATAACGCAAATATTAAGAACTGGGAAGGAAAATGAACTTAAATAAATTTTTCTTTGTTGTCTTTGGTTTTATTACCAGGGCTGCGGAGAAAGGAAATTTTGAGGCTGCAGTAAAACTAGGAATTGCGTATTTGTACAACGAAGGACGTAAGTATATTAACTCATGCATGTGAATTCATCAGTGATGAATTGATCAGTGGTTAATTATGTTTGTTTCATTCATTTGATTAACGAGCATTCATGCATAAGTGTTATCTAAAGCTGATCAAAGTGTGCTGACTGTTGTTTCTTTCCAGCCTCACTCAGCGATGAGGGCAGGGCGGATCTTTGTGGCAGGATGGCTGCAAGGTACTTCACCCTGGCTGAGCGTGTGCGCTCACCACTGGCCGATCCCTTCATCTGGCTTTTTATTCGTCCACCATGGTCCCCCTCTGGGAGCTGCTGCAAGGCTGTGGTGTACGAGCATCTCAAAGCAGAGAGTGAAAGCAAAGTGGTAAAGAAAATTTACTATCTGTAATTCTTTCATTTGTATGTGCACATTCTTCACCTACAATGTGTATACTTAATGCTAAAGCAAAGTAAGCAGTAAAGCAGTTGATCTACTGTAAATTCTACGGGATTATCCTTTAGTGCCAAAAAAGGTTTTTCTTACAGAAATAAAATAATTTCTTCCCAGTGTAATGATCATCACTCCTTTTTTTTCTGTAGGAGAGGAGAGGAGCGCTACTACATTGCCTGGCCAGAGTCCTTGAGCTGTCTGATGTAAGTGATGGATTAAGTTGCAACCTGTATTTGCTACATGGAATTAATATGTGGTCCCAGTCAACATCAGAGCTTTTAATTACTAGCAGATTGTAAAGCACCACTGTTTGTCCAATAGTCTCCATCAATTCATTTATTTATTCATCTTTAAAATTCATCACAACTAATTCATCAATATTTTTAGTACCAGCAAGCAAGAGAACATTATCTTGTTTATTTTGTAACTGCTTTTCATGCACCTGGTGGGATTTGTAATCTTTTAATCTTGTGTTTCAGGATGAGGAGATGCGCTTGAAAGCTCTTGCCATGTTGGACGAGTCTTCATGCTGTGGCAGCGTGCAGAGCTCATACCTTCTCTGGGAAAAAAATCGGCACACGGCTGTAAGAAGTTCCTTTAAGTTCACGAATGAATTTATGTTCAGTGGCCATTGATTAACCCTTACTGACACATTCTACCCCCACCCCCCACAGATTTCTGACCCTGGTAGGTATCTGCAGTGTGTGCGCACTCTCCGGGATTACGCCGCCAAGGGATGCTGGGAAGCTCAGGTGTGTGTGTGTGTGTTTGTGTGAGAAAGATTATTTAATTTAATTGAAATTTCCCCTCCTTCATTTATTCACACTTTACAGCAAAAGCGTATATAAATCTAAAATTTGGAATCAATTCACACTTTTTTTTTTTCAAAATATATTTATTGAAAAAAGAAAACGATACAGTACTTGCACTTGTAAAAATACAATTTACCTTTCTAAATAAATATATATATATTTTATAACACACTCAACAGAAACCCCATCCCACTCGGCTCAACACAACCAACAAACGTATTACATAAATATAACAACAGGTATAAATTTAATCAGGCAATACCTCTAAACTAGTAAAGTAGAAAATAAAGGGTTGCCAATTGTGAAAAAATTTGGCTGTACATCCTCTCAACGTGTATTTAATTTTTTCAAGTAAAAAAAAAAAAAAGACATCCTTAAGCCACTGGGAGATAGGAGGATATTTAGTAGACTTCCAATGCAATGATAACAGACGCCTTGCTAATAAGGACGTGAAAGCTATAATATCCTTTTGTATAGAATTAATTGAAAGTGAGCAATCAGGAATCCCAAATATAGCAATCAGGGGACAAAGTTGAAGAGTTACCCCAAGAACAGTTGACATGATAGAAAAATAACCTGTCCAGAAACTTTCCAGCTTAGGACACAGAAAAAACATTTGACTAAGGTGCATTTATCACGTTTGTTTTCCCCTGTCAGATAATTTACACTTCTAATTACAAAATTATTTTATATTTACAAAATTAAAAGTGTGAATTGATTCCAAATATTTACAGATTTCATATTCTGTATAGAGCTTGCAACATTTTTGCATTTCTGTAAAAAAAAAAAAGAAGATGGAATTATTTTTTAAATGCCTCTTTTGCTTCTTCTTCTTCTTTGAGGTTTATAGGAGGTCAGTGCATTACTGCCACCTGCTGAAATGCAGTGTGCAGCAGTGTGGTTTAAAGGGAAAAGAAAGATTGATTTGTCACGACATGGCGTTTAAGCAATCAGCAATTTAATTACACTGCTATTTAATGTTTAGTATGTTGATATATTTTAGTAGACTACCTTAAAATCTGCAATCTTATGAATTGAATAAAAAATTTTTAAATTGAATTTTATTGAATCAACAGTCTACCTATGATTCACGGCTCTAGTGAATCACCTGTTTATGTTCCTGTTAACTTCTAGGGCGGTTTCATCTGCGCTCATGGCCATTTGAGTGCTGCCTCTATTCATGAGTCAACTTAAATTTGCTTTTTGATCCCTGTTTACAGAAAAGCCAGGATCTTCTGAAATGCATGTTAATTATTAAAATTAAGCATCACCTAAATTGGACATTTTCTTTTTATCCATGTAATCATCTTCAAATTTCTGAAAAATGCTGTTCAGGTTTAAGTGTGCTTTTGCTGCCATTTTTGTAGGCAAATAGAATTGGTAAGGTACATATTTTTGCTGTTAGAGTAAAATATGTAAAAAGACATTATGATGAGGCACAATGTAGATGCACGCAATTGAGTTATACTTTGAATTTTCAGATATTGTAAGTTTGTCTGTTCAGTCTAGGAATGTTATAGCTGCCAATCACTACAGACATTATCAACAGAATATAAATATATAGTAATTAAATCCAGCAAATCACCAGCATGATTGGTAGATTTTATTTTGCATAGATTTTTATGTTGCAAGAAAGTAATATTTTTGTGTTAGTTTTATGTAAAGAATCCATAACAAATTCTGAACGTTTCTGTGTTGAAAAACCCAAAACTTGCCTAACCTGAGTAAACAAAATTACAGTATCTGAAATTTAAAAGTATAACCTTACTTAATTTCAGCAGAAGATATGTTTTTATTAAATTCAATATTATGTAGTTATCTCTAAATAGCTAACTATGGTATATTAAATTTGTTAAAAACATCTCGCCTGTGAAAATAACAGCTTCACCAACTGCTTTTTTTGGGGGTGTGGGGGTAATTTAATCTATTTACAAATTGGTTATTCGTTTTAATATGCTGTTTGTCATCTATTTAGTTTCATCATTCTCTCTGTTCACATCCTGTCTGGTTTGCACCCAGGCCTTTATTTCCTGTTATCTGCATCATTGCTAAATTTTTATGCTAAATACTTGTGTGAATATATCTAATCTGGACAGAGTAATTAATTTAGTTCTGTTATTTTCTGCATTATTTTAGTTTATTTATCTAGTTAAGTCTGTCAGCAATGTTGACATTTTTTGTTGAGCTTGAATGTTTTCTTTGGATCTCATTTTTCAGTTGTCTTTAGCAAAGTCATGTGCCAGTGGTAATCCTTTGGGTTTGGAACCTCGAGCCTGTGCTGACCTAGTGGCTCAACTCTTTCTTTCCTGTCCATCACCTCCAAAGCGCACTGACAGCCCATATAAAGAGGGCATCAATGACACCATGCGGTACCTCCTATAAATCATTTCATGTTCTCAGTTTGTTACATCCATAGGCTGTTCATAGTGAGCTTACTTAGTCATTCTCTAAAAGGTACATCCTGGTGGATTGGTTAGTGGAGGTGGCCACCATGAAGGATTTCTCCAGCCTGGCGCTGCATGTAACTGTGAGCTGCGTGGATCGCTATCTGGCCCGACACTCCGTGCCCAAGGCTAGGTTACAGCTTCTGGGTATTGCTTGCATGGTCATCTGCACACGGTAAGGACCTGCATCTAGCTCATTACATATAGTTGTTGTTTTGTGCTTGGTCTAATAGGATGTGGAGAGAGAAATTACATAAAAAAAGAATTAGTCTTTTAGGATTTAGGCTTTTAAGGTCTTTTCAATCTTTAGGTGGAAAAGTAACCAGCTTGATTGAAAAATATAAATATTATATACAATTAAACTCACTCCATTTTCAGTCCAGTTTCTTTCAGTATTTTTCCCCTTCTGACTTGCTTATTTTTTACCTCACAGTGGCTTGTGGCTTTTTTTTTCTTCCAGGTACATTAGTAAAGAAATTCTGACCATTCGAGAGGCTGTGTGGCTCACTGACAACACGTATCAGTACGAGGACCTGGTCAGGATGATGGGGGAGGTCATCTCTGTTTTGGAAGGAAAGATCAGAGTGAGTGATGTTTGTTCATAATAAAGTCTTTAGAAAGTTATGTTTCTTGCAGTATTATACCAGGTTGAATCTCCTTGAATAAGGTCAGACCTTCAATCTTTCAAACACTGATCTTAAAGAAATGTTAAAATTGCATAATGCATCTATTAAAGATTTTAGTGGTCCTCAAAAAAATTATTGGGTCTTTTTTTTTTTTGAAAGGTGGGGACGTGCTTGGTATTTTAGGGTAGGCTCAGCTTCTCTGGTTTGCTGATGCTCTCTAGCTCCTCTATATTTACATGTAAATATATCGAAATTCTAGCATGCTATATCGAAACACAACAGAAAGCAGGCTTTTGCACTGTTCTATATACAAGTAATTGTTTAGCTTTTAAACACCCAACACATTATTTAGTTTCTAGCTGTACGTGCAATAAAGGTGTTAAATGTTTAATATGCATGTGCTATGTGCTATTGCAGACACCCACTCTGTTGGACTATGGTGAGGTACTACAGTCTTTACTGCCCATGCAGCACCGCACTGCTCATCTCTTCAGCTACATCTGTGAGCTCTCTCTGCTCTTCTCCCCCCTCACACTGCCTGGTCCTGCTCGCCTTGCCAGTGCCACCATGCTGCTCACCCGAGCACTGCACAACTACAGTAAGGGTTTCATAATTTTCGTCCATTTTTCCTTTCTCTCATTTATTCTATTATTAGTGTATGTGTTTTAAAGCATTCTCTATTGTGGATCACATCCAGGGACCCCTTCCCTAAATTTACCACAGATCATTTGTAACCAAAATTGAATTCTCTGCTGTTCTCAGAAGTCGTAATAAATTTTTTATTTCACCCAAATGCCATGAAAACATATTAAGCATCACAAGTTCTTTAGCTTATTTGAATAGAATGGTACGTTCAAATTGATGTTGTTTAACATTTACGGCATTTGGCAGGTTATGTGAGAGACTTTATCCTACAGCAGGATCCACTCTTTGGTACATCCATTTTCTATATTGCTCATTCTGTGTAGGATCATGGGGTGCCTGGAATATATCCCAGGTAACTTGGACCAATCCATCATAGGACAAAAGCGCGCACACACTCACATACCCAATAATATACACTACAGGCAATTTGCAATCACCCCTTTTAGCATTATTGAATTCTTAAATTTCATTAGTCAAAAGTCCTTCTGAGTAAGGTGTTAAAAACAGAGTAAGGAAAATGTTCTTAAAGTAATGTGGTGTTGTTTCTATAGCAACAGCCAATTCACATGGACGTGTATGAAAGCTGATCCACATAATCACATTCTCACAATTTGTGGAACTGTATGCCTCGTCATGTTTTAGGCAATTCAGACACTCTTCCAGTTAGGTAGAGTACAGTTAGGCACTGCATTCATAAACAATATGTTGTTCCTTATTCTGTGTGTTCTTACAGCTCCTGTATGGCCGAGTCAGCTGGTGGAGTGCACAGGCTTTTCCAAGCAGGACCTAGTGCCCTGTGCTTTGCTGATCTATATCAAGTGGTGAGTTCTCAGGCTTTTTCACACTGGGGGCTTCAAGATACTCTATATCCACTTTGTCCATTCAAGCTTAACTCCAAGCTCCTGACTATTTCTGAACTCAGATTTAGACCTGTGCAACTATAGGTACAGTTATGTACCTGAATGTCCTGTCAGGGCTTGCAATGAATGGGGGGCGGGGGGCCCCTAAACATTAGCAACTAAATTTGTTGCACAAGTTTTACTTTATTTTGAGTTTTCTAAAATCAATATGGGTGAGAAAAGTACATGCAGCACTCCTAATATTTGGTTGACTGTCCCCCAGCAAGTTTTACCTTTTGTAGATTCTTAAGGTAGCCATCAACAAGCTTTAGGCAGTATTCTGATGTGATTTTTGACAACGCTTCTTGTCTGAATTATAATTTAATTAAACTTTAAAAGTCAAGTCCCTGCCAGGAAACTTAAGCACGTATAACACATTAACAGACTCCTGAAGCTTAGTTACCATGCTTTATCCATTCCACAACCGGCTTTGATATGTGTTTGGGTCTCATTGTCCTGTTGGAACACACTTATCCAAGTTTCACCTATCTAGCTGATGATTTGAGGTGATCCTGATGAATTCTGAAGTACTCCATTATTTGTCATCGTTATATGGCTACCACCACTATGCCAACAGAGTTCTTGGGGATGAATACCTCACTTTTACATCCTCCAAACATGCTGCTTGTAAAAAAAATTCCTCCAGAAGTTTTTGTCTTTGTCATCAGCAGCAAAGTTTAATCAAGCTTAGAGGTGTACAGTTTGGAGGCTCTTTTCTTTTAGGGCAGTCTTTGAGTTCATAGTGGTGTAAAACTTACTTGACTGCAGTGACTTGGGTTCCTGCAGCTTCCAGTTCATGGCAGTTCTGTGCCATAGTGATTCCTATGTGGTGCTAGACTTTCTAAACCAATGTCCTCTCAGCTGAAGGTGACCACTTTTTTTTTTTTTTTTTTTTTCCCCCCAGACCTTGGCAAAGTGGCTACATCTCCCAATAACTTAAACTTGTATGATTGATTGTTCAATGCAATCTTGAAATCTGTACTTCTTTAGAAATGGCTCGAAGAGACATTCCTGACCTGTGTAAAATTACTATCCTAAATTAATAACTAAATACCTAAAGGGCTGTATTCACCTTGAGTGTAAACTTCTAATCATAACTATACGCAAGTTATTTAGTTATTTGGAACATTAAAAAGACCTGACATGCGCATTAAGTACAGGCCACTTTAATGCTCCTTGTCATTAAAAGTACAATGATACTGAAGATGACAAGCAATGGAGGATAAAACTGTACAGTGTGGTTTGTCTATATTGTTTTTAGTTTAAAACAAGCAGCATACCCAATGTGTGTAGAAAGAAACAACAATCTAACTGTCTAAGCTTGCTTTTGTAATGAGTTTTTTTTGCTCTTGCAGCTTCAGCCAAGATGCGCCAAAAGATTACAGACAAGTCTCTTTGACTGGTGTTAAGCAGCGGTTTGAAAGCGAGCCATACCAACACATAAGCAAAGAAATGGTGAGTTTTGTATGGTTTCCAAAAGTGTCGTTTTGAGATTGTGCTTTAGTTGTATGTATTACTTGTAATTTTAAAATTTCTCTTACACAGCAAAAACTAATGTACTTAATTATTTAAACACAAAATCTACCATGTTTATTATGTTTGTCACTGACATGTAGCTTAACTAAACCCATCAGCTATCAAGATCTTTTTGTAAGATTGTTAAAGACGACCAGTTCTCTCATTCATATTGACTGACTGATACTTGGATGTTCACAGGTAATGGACTTTAAAGAACTCTGCCAGGTGCTGGAGGTTCCAGAGGTGGAGCCCCAAATTGAGCATCCTAGTGCTAACAGCCAGTCAGCAGACATCCACACATTCCTATCTTCTCCATCCAGCAACAGCAAGAGGTAGATTAGTTTGTTTAAAAAGAAAAAAAAAAATACAAAATAAGCATGGCCATATATTCTTCAGAAGTTGCTGAGATGTGGTGGTGTGCTTTTCCCCATCCAATGTCAGACAAATCACACCTACTGCACTGGGAACTGTTGTTAATTCTTGTTTTCCTCATTAGCAGCAATATTACGGTAGTCCAATAATATCCTTCCTTAATAATTTAAGGGGTCTGCTTTATGCTGAAATATACTCATTATGTAGAGATCACTCTGGAAATCATATTAGCTGGGCCATCAAATACTGAGACTCGTGAGTTAGACTGTGTGAGTCGCTGACACTAATTGAAAGGCCATGACATAATTTTGGGCATAGTAAGGAACAGCTCTGGCTCCTTTAGATTTTACCATACAAGGTACCAACAAATGACCAGCATTACATAAGACATAGTATGTATAGTGGGTTCACCAATTATTGCAATCTAGGAAAGGATTCTGTAAAAGTCACAGTATTGTCAGATTAGGCAGTCTTGTTCCATCTGGAACCGTCCCGAAAAAGTTTCAACCGTCCCAAAATGACACATTAATACTGATAATGAATAGTCAGACATTTTACCAGATGGAATGGTTGCTTTTAAAATCCATAATAACCATTTGTATAGTTATTGGGTTCAAGTAATTTTGGAATGCTAGAGAGACAAGTTAAATTTTAGCTGAACTCCAGGATGCTCTCTTTAGTGCACTTCCAAATTCAATAAACTTCCAAATTCAATCAACAAGTTTGACACACATACAAATTAACTCTGTCCCTGTTAAACGCACAAAATGTTTATTAATTCATTCATTAAGGTTGACCCTGTGTGGCATTACATAGGCAGGGTTTGGTTTGATTTGGCAACACTGGGTTGTGTTACACGCCACTTGATATACTGTAGTAGCACACACATACCATTGTCCTCTCCCTCTCAAAGGTATGCTTGATCAAGCCATGAGGAACATTGCCATATGTTAATGTCATTCCCTTTTCTTCTGCAGGAGAGAAGAGAGCATGCATACACACAGAGGATCCTTTGTAGCCACACCTACAGCTGAGCTGTCCAATCAAGAGGAGTCGCTTGTGGGTGAAATTCTGGACTGGAGCCTTGATGCATCCTGCTCAGGCTATGAGGGAGATCAGGAAAGTGATGAAGAAAAAGAGTGTGAAGGTGAGTAATGAAGCACTTCCTTGTTATACACCTAACAAGCAATCTGCTTTAAAAAGTATTGTTGTACTGTAAGTTTCCCCCATCTTATTTTGCTATTGAAAACATCATGATATTCAATTTTTTCACTAGAGCAGTAATAAATATTTTACCAAAATCCCATCCTCTTGCAGTTAATGCTAGATCATCTTTCCAGAACACCTCGAAATGGCACACAAAACCAAACTTTGTGTTATTATGGGGATTTTTTTTTACATAAAATATGAGTAATGGAGAAATATTTTGTCCCCACAGTCTCCGTCTTCCCAGTCCAACTACCACCATGTATGCAGTCTGCTGATGTATGGCGGCACTGCAGTGCTTTCTCTAGTGATGAGGACAACACGGGTGAGCCTAGCGCCTCCTGCTCTTCCTTTTCCTCCAAACGCCCGCTCCGCATCAATCTCCACAGTTCTGGATATTCTTCTGTCCAGAGCAGCAGTCCCTCCACAGCCTCCTCTTCCTCCCTGGTGCACTGCCATCTATCTCCAGTCAACTTGGCACCAGCATCACTCCAAGCCTCGCCCGGCTTTCGTCTTCTGGTGCCCATGCAGAGACCCTCTGGCTCCAACCAGCGGCAGGTGAAGAGGAAGAACACGGCAGCCCACAGTGGTGAAGAGGTGGAGATGGAAAGGGAACATGAGATCTCAGATGATAAACAGGTTTTCTTCAGCTTGTGACAAAACTGTTACTCCATGTTTGAGATTAAGGGTGTCCACTGTTACCTCAAACGGCAGCTTTCCAAATCTTGTTCAAAGTGTCCACTCTGAGCCTTAGAGGATGCTCCAAAAGCATACATTGCTAAAAATCAAATAAGAATGCATTATGGACCAGGTAGCATTATGTAAATAAAAATTTGCTAACTGGCCTTACCAGATTTTATTCAATGTTAGCTGATTGATTACTTGGATAAAATGTCTCCTTTAAGACAAAGGGAAAAAGAGGAAGAACATTGCTGATGGCCCTGTCTCCTTCGCATTGCCTTATGTTGTGTTGAATAATGTGTTAAAAAAAAAAAAAAACTTTGGGAATACCTCCTCTACAAGGTCATTTGCTGACTTGTTTTCCATTAAACCACTGGAATTCTTGAAAAAGGTCTGCTTGTGAACTTGTGCGTCTCTGTGAGACCTGAGCCGAATGAAAAGACAACCTCCTCAAAATACAGCTGTTTCATTGAACTCTCTTCAGGGCACTGGTGTTTGCTTTTTTTTGGTCTGCTGTTATGTGGAAAAGTAAATTATACTTTGTGTTTTTTGTATGTAGATGTATATATGCTTATGTGCCTTTTCCATCATTTTAATGACTTCTGTCTTGTGCCATGTTATGATGCCAAAGGTGTTGTCACTATTTTCAAGTGTGGTCAAGTTATTCGTGTACTGTAACATTTCATACAGCGTACATACTGCAAAGTGCTGACTGTGACACCATTTTCACCTGTGATAAGTTTTTGGGATAACACAGAAACTGTGTTGCAACATGCTCAGTTTTAATGCACAATTTCAGACATGTCATTTCTTCTTAACCTCAAATGAAGCAAAGCACTTTTTTTGTTTTACAACACTGGAGAAGCAGTGTTCCTAGACAGTGGTGTACGACTAGTGAAAAGTCAGTTACATGTGTTATTCAGTGCTCTACAAGCAGAAATGTTCCTGTATTTCTGAAACATTACAATCAGTGACATGAGTTTGTAATGAATTTTTTCAGTACTGTAATTAGGGTTTTGTTTTTTTACTTACTGTAACTGATTTTCATACCCATGTATGAAGCTGTGAAAAACCACTACTTGAAGCCTATAGATATTTGAGAAGTGTTTTCAAAAACAATAAAATAATTCTGCAGTAAGACCTCCCCTGCCCCGCAATCTGGTTTCATTTGAATAGATTTCTTGCGGTTTAACAAGCAGTAAGCCATATTTTAATATGTGTTTTGTATGAGTGTTTGGATTGAACCTTTTCAATTTAAATACAATATGTATACATACATTTAAAGCAATAGTGAAATAACCTATTATGCCATTTTATTTTGGCAGGCTCACCATACCCCTGGTCAGTATCTCTGTATATCTGATGTGTATGCGTCGAACATTAGCCATGTGAGGGAAATAAACCCTGAATGGGAGTTGGATGGCCATATACCATATATATATATATATATATATATATATATACACACACACACACCCCACGTTGGATGCATACCACCCACATAAATGTTTACACCTAGGGACAATTCAGCATAACCTTTTCATCTGCTGGCATGTTTTTGGGATGCAGGAGTAAATTGGAGAACATGTAGGAAAAACATATTTACATACAGAACATTCTCCACACAGACCAACATTCCATGATGTCAGTGCTGCTTCCCTTGTAATAATTTATCTATTACATTTATAAAACTAAAATTCCGTTTATTTGTATGGGCAGGCAGTGTTTGTACACAGTGGTTGCTCCTTGTCAAGTGTAACAGTATACAGTGTCCTCATCTACTTTTGTGAGAAGGTCACATGCATTCCTCACAGAATGTAACAGAAGCGCAAACGGATACGTCAGGCCAAGCTCACAGCTACTGAAACCGTGTAAAAGACTGCAGAGGGTCTACAGCAACAGTGCGCTGCTGAAACATTGGAGCAGCCGCCCGAGGAGTGACAGCAATTGACTGTACATGCTCCATTTGCAGGTAATGCTATCATACAGACATCAGGACCCTCTAGCGCATTATAAAAGAACCATAAGCTACTTGTATGTAGTGAAATGCATCAACGTACAAAGAAAGAAGTCCAGTTGACATAATTCAACTTCCAGATAACCTCACCTGGATGCCTGTGAATGTAAAAATTATAACGTTTATAAACAGTTGCTTCCTTACATTTTCTCTTTATTCTTTCTCTTAAAGTTAATATGAAAACATGTCACAATGTGTTTAAATGAAGCCTCATATTCCACTAATAATTGGATAATAGGCAAATTCAAATAAAAATGCATTATGTAAGCACCTCACTGAACAGGCTGGCCTGATCTGGTCCAACAAGAAGGAACTTTCAATCATAATGAGAGGTGGTGTAAACCTTTGATAATCTGTTTAATAGGAAAATATCACTCACTTACTCATCGTCTATCCCGTTTATCCTGTATACAGGGTCACGGAGGCCTGGACCAGGAGACATAGGGAACGAACGAGGCAGAGTACACCCAAGATAGGGTGCCAATCCACCACAGGGCACATATACACACACACTCACATGCCTATTCACACACTATAGGCAAATTGGGAACACCGGTTAGTCTAACCTGCATGTCTTTGGACTATGGGAGGAAACCCACCAAGCATGGGGAGAACATGCAAACTCCATGCACACAACACAAGGCAGGAATCAAACTCTGAATCTGGAGGTGCAAGGAGACTGTGCCAACCACTAAACCACTGTGCAGCCAATAGGAAAATATAAGCCATGAAAACTCTTGATCTGATAGTTTCACTATTATTGGAACAAAGATTTCTTTCTGCATGTTTGCCTCATGGGGGTGACAGGCTTTGGTGATGAATGAGTTGGAGAAAATCTCTTCTTCTTCTGGGCTTTACAGTGAGTGGAACCACATTGTGTGAGTCAAAAATAGTCAGAATAAATGCTTTGAGAGTGTAATCACTGAATCAGTGTCCATGTAAACCGCTGGCAGCTCTAATCAGACTGATATCAATCAAAAGCGATAATAAACAGCTGATGAGAAACTGAAAGACTTAAACTTACTGTTACAAATGCTGACACCTTCCAGAAATCTTATATATAATAAAACTGTAAAGTTGGTGTTTGTACATTGAAGATATTTGCAAAAAAAATAATAATAATAATTTGGGGGGACGTAAAATGAGTAATAAAACATCCAGGTTTTGTAAAAGTTTTTTGGATTTTTTCCTGTCTGGTTGTGTGTGCATCATGTAAAAACTGAATTAATTTAATGGGGCTTGAGGTAACATATAGGCTTTGTTTTTATTGTGATCAGGCCACGGGAGGAGATTTTTTTTTTCTTGGAAAGAGGAAATGTGTTACTTTGAAATTTAAATGGAAAACGCTCTTACATCATGAAGAAAATCGACCTCAAAATTCAACAGATGGCGCTGTGTATATTTTGTAATACGAGCTTATGAGTGTGCCAATGAAATCTACTTAATAAACGTGATCTCACATCTTCATTCCACGCACGTCACGGTAACACGTAAAACATTTGTAGTTAATCCCAATATTTAACAGATGGCCTTGTACATTTTTAAAAACACATTTATGAATTTGCAATTAAATTCCACGCAAACAAAGTCGCTGGCACACCTAGTTTAAAATGTCTCCTTCGGAATATAAAGGCTAAATGGTGTTTCCAGACTGCCCGTAGTGTGTGTGTGTGTGTGTGTGTGTGTGTGTGTGTACATGTGTATGATGGACTGGTACCCTGTCCGTCCACGAGATCTCCTGCGATAAGCTCCAGGGCCCGTATTCACAAAGCTCCATAGAATTCTCTCAGAGAGCTCCCATCTTAGCTTAAAAAGTCCTAGCTGGGAGTCCTAGACTAAAAGTGATTTAGGAAACTTTTTAGAGCAACTCTGAGTAAGGAAAGTGGAAAAACGTTTACCTTAGTGAGGAGGTGTGGTCGACCCTGTTGCTAGGGTTGATGCAGCAATTCAAGGACTGTGATTGGTTAATTAAAATAAACTCTGACCTCTGCAAAGGTTTTGAAATGTGCTCTTTGTGAAAACAGACTATATGATAATAGAACCAACAGTGAAATCATAATTTTTGTATATGAAGAAATTGTATAATCATGAGTACAGACTACTTTATGCAAAGTTTCTACGCTAAATGTCAAAGATAATTAAACAGCTAAATGTTGAAAATGTGTCGACTTTTGAAACAACCAATTTCTACACAGTAGTTACTATATTTAAGTTCTCACATTTATTTATCGTACTGATTTTATTACTTGTAATCCATTTTAGATTGATGGGAGCAAAATGTCTCAGCTTTTACAATTCACATGATTGCAGGACAGTTTATTTAATTTCAATCCAAGAGAGATGGAAGGAAGTAAAACATCAAGAAAACCAAATTGGACAGAAAAGCAGTGTTTACTTTTAGCTTTATGTTCAAAGTTTGGAGAATATTTCTTCCTTCCTTTTGTCCTCTGCTAGAGAAACTCTTAAGCCTCTTAAAAGTCCTCCTCTCTACTCCTAACAAATTTTAACTTAGGAGATGTTTTTAGGGCTAAGATGTTTCGTGAATCATTTTTATCTTTACTAAGATTTAATCCTAAATTTAAGGAGAAATTCTAAGAAAATTTCATCACTAGGAGCAACTTTTAGGCTTAAGAAGCTTTGTGAATACGGGCCCACAGGATAAGCCGTATGATGATGAATGTCTCCTTGTCAAAAGTTTATTTTCGAGATTCAATACAACACAAAAAATAGAACATTTCCTTAATTAGGCTTTGACGTATCGTACAACCTCGAGACAATGATGACATCATATAAATTATTCCCTGTTTGACTCGTTTTCTGGATGAAGCAGGCAGTACCAGAAACAAAATAATTCCCATAATAAACAAATTATATTTGTACCGAAGGTCTGAAATGATAATCTTAGATTTGGGTTGTAGGTGGGTTTTTGTGGGTTGTTGTTCCGGACACGTGACCGCAGCCGGTCCGTCACGTGACCGTTTGTTGACGAACGTTCGTGTGTGTTGATCGCAGACGGGAGCAATGTCATTCCAGCGGAGGCGATGTGTTCTAACATAATGTCAGATCAGGGAGCTTGTTAAAACAGTTCGGACGCATGGACACCTCTCCGGATGATTAGGTGCAAGTTGTTAGATCGAATGTCTTTGGCTTAAAAGGAGGGATTTTTTTTGCCAGCCCGGTGAGAGGACGGCTCATGCAGCTCATCCTACAGGCCCTCTGTACCAAGGTAATGGCTTTACACCGAGCTCCAGGCTTTTAGAGAGAGAGAGAGAGAGAGAGATCTCCTGCTGTGATCAAGAGGCAGTCAAGTACATGGCACTGTCACACACAACCACACACACGCACGCACGCACGGAGGGACACACAGACGCGCGCGCGCGCTTCCTTTGTTCTGTGTGTCTGTAACACAGCTGTGCATGTTTTCGTTTCTTAGTCATCATCCACTGCAGCTCAGCTCTCTGACAGATCTGACTGTAATTTACTGAAATAAAATTTCTGGAATATTTAAGTCTCATACTTTGCTACATATGATAAAAAAAGCATTTTATTATCACAGACTAAATGACTCATTGACATTGGATTATATGTAATCTATTTTCTATTCTCGTCTAATTTTTTGTTAAGTTTAGTTTGAGTTTTTGTAAAAACAGTTATAACAATAGAGAGTTTTACAGAATTCCTGGCACATGAAGCCGCTATATACACACACACAAGCGGTTTACGCCATAATATTCCAGGCCTCCCTGTGAGCACTGTGTATTCTTATCAGCCTTTTTACAAAATCACAAGTACAAAATGAGAAATCGTTCAAAATAGTGCACTAGGTAATGTATGGGGTGTGGCCATAGAAAGGCAATACCCTGAGCATCCTGACCGAGCTCACATAAGAGCTTCTGGTGGTGAAGGATTGAGTGATCCAAAGATCGTTATTTAACCTTGATTATGAACACAATATAAATATAATGATTAAAATAGCAAATAACTTCCATTATGATCTTCCATCACAGCAAGTATCTGCTGGTGTGTTTCTAAAGGAAACCCAGAAACACATTAAATATTTTCATATTGAAATATTTATTTGTTATTTGACTATCGATTCTATAATCAGCGGTTTGAGATCTTATTGCTGTCACTTACAAGTTACTATGACGTTATAAGAAAAGTAAATCAGCAACCTTGAACATAATTTTTAGTTTTTGTTGTTAATGTATAAAAAGGAGGAAGAGGTTTGTTTGACTCATGGTTTTCCCGTCCTAATCATTTTCCAATAATTTGCAGAAGTGAAAAAAAAAAAAAACTAAAATGTACTTGCAAAGTTTGTATTTACTTTTTTAAGGATGTGTACCCAGCTATGTTGTTAGTTAGTATTGTTAGTTGTTAGTATGTATGGTTTTAGAACAGTGTCCCGTGATGCAATGGACTACTGATCGGAAGTTTCCAGTTCCAAACCATGTTGCCACTGTTGGGCCCCTGAGCAAGGCCCTTAACTCTCAACTGCTCAGATGTATAATGAGACAAAATGTAGGTCACTCTGGATAAGGGCGGCTGCCAAATGCTGTAAATGTAAATCATGCAGTTAGTTTTGTGACTTTTATGCATAATGTCTTGTGTAATGAGATCTAGAATAATATTAACACTTTGTGAACAATAACTGAAAGGTGTTTCCTTATGCAGTTCCTTATACATTGTAGTTGTGTAATGCAGGTATAACAAAACACACATGTTTGTTTTTTTTACAAGCTCCATTCTTAACACAATAAATAATTTTGTATTTAAATATTGATGATGGATTTGGAGATTGTGCTTGGTGCTACATTGTTGTTATTTCTGTGAGAACTTTAGTAAAAAAAAGAGGAAGAGCATTTTTTGTTCACTCACCAGTTTTCAGCATCATTTAATTTCATATTAATTAGAAATCCAGCAGGATTACGGAAACCGTAAACAAGGAACTGGCTACTAGAGAGACAGCGAGACAGCTAAGTTAGTCACTGATGCCAGCATTAAAGTTAAAGCATTTCAACCTCAGCGGTTTGAGGAAGTGAGAGAGCTGGACAGACAGAAGGCATCTATCTCTATCTATCTAACTGGAGATGAAGCAAGGTTTAAATCCCACTGGGGGAAAAAACAATGTGTAAATGAAAGTGGAGTAAACCAACATTGTTAGCTTAGGATTTGACAACAAGTTTTTTTGTGTGTTGTATATTTTTTAAACAGGGATTTGTGATGTTGATGTGACTTTTAAAGTTAAATTGTTAATAACAGCAATAAGAAAAATCATCAATTGTATTATTAATACTAAATATAATTTTTTTTATCATCATCATTCTCATCAGAATATTTGCTTTTTTGTGTTTACTCAATCTATGACTAAAAATGAAAACTGCATTTCAAACTTAAAAAAAGCAGAATCTATTCCAAACATCAAAGCTCAAACATCTGGGAAATAATGTTATATGTTGTGCTTATTTTCTTTTTCATCTTTCCAGGTTGTGAAGCATTGGCTGTGAACTAAACATGGCTTTGTGGCGACAGTTTGGGTTACTTCTCTGGAAGAACTACCTACAACAAGTGGGTTTTAATTTTCTATATCTCATCACTAAATGGGTAGCTGAATTGAGGGGGAAACCCAGCAAAGGGAAATTCTGTGCATCTAAAATAACAAGCAGTTGTGTTGCTTTATATCTCAACAAGCTAATGCTAATTATTCATTAGGAAGGATATTTCTATGAAGAAAAACAGATGATGCCTATAGAGCAAACATATACAACAGAATCAAAATGTTGTCAGGGGCCAAGTTCAGTGCTGAGTTCACTACTTGTTGAAAGCAAGCCTGTTTAATCTGCTGATTCACAAACTCAGCTAATACTTTATCTAATCAGCTGGTGTTGAGCAAAGAGGATTTTCCTAGTCAAACATAAGACATCAATAGTCATCAGTAGCCTTTTAGACCTACTGAGAATCTTGGTGATACTTTTTGGTTTTTACTTTGACACAACAGATTTATTTTAAAGACTTACTATCAGGCAAGTGTGTGCATTTTTCATATACTGTAATGGTCTGATGCAAAATGCATCTTGTCCAATGCACTTGTTGACCAGATCAGTGATTGCTCAGTTTGTATTGAGAATATAAGCAAATCCTTGGGTGCAGTTTGGGTAAAATGACACATCGATTCATTCCTTCAGCTTCACCTCTGGTCAGACTTGTGGTGAAAAACTGTACATGAGGTGGGAATAAACCGAGATGCTGGTGTCATTACATACAGGGGAAATTTCGAGTTTCCAATTAACTTACATAGGCTTGTTATTCACATTTATGGTACACTATACATTTAGTGGAGCAGCCGTTTAGTGGAGGAGATCAGACACTGCATTTACACATTCTTTGAGATTCCTCAGCACCTAATAATGTTAAGTAGTCATTAATTACTAATAATCAACATTCATATCCAGTGGTGCAGACAGGTTTATATTTCATAGTATGCACAAGACACCCACCTGCTTGTACGCTACCTTCATGTCTAGGTCACCCTCATGCATGTGCAAATACTCAGTGAGTTAGTGAGTGAACGAGAGAGAGAGAGAGAGAGAGAGAGAGAGAGAGAGAGAGAGAGAGATTCATTTTTTTGTATGTTATCAATACAACACCACCACAAAAATATTTTTAATACACATTTAATTCTATGCTACTTATTTGCATGCTAACAGACAAAAACAAGCTAAATCAGGCTACATTGCTAACAGCACAATTAAGCACAACTAATGTGCATTGACCATGTGATGCCTGTGATGTAAAAATTGACTAAAATCATAAAATAAATGTATGCACAGATTGCACAGGATTACAGCTGAACTACAGATATAGAAATAATAAGAAAGCTTATTGAGTAAAGACTACAACGACAAAATATAAAGTTTGATTATACTCTTTTTCCATATTAGCTAACGGCACATGGAACAAAGCTGTTGTGATGATTTCAGAAACAAGTGGATTCCTGGATCCATGCTTAGGTGGTGGATAGTTTGTTTAATTAGGTCAGTGTCCATCCAGTGCTCTGTTAAGTAAGTTAGGTCAGCAGTTTCTTCAGATGTGAGGAAGAAGTCAGGTACCAGACTGCAATAGAGGATGTGAGAATGCTGTCATAGATTTCTCTGAGTTACAGTGAGATTTAGAAACTGCTACAGGAAAAAAAAACACCATCTGCTATGTGCAAAACAAATTCTCCTTCTATTTGAGGTTGGTATGAATGGATTTAGGACTTTGAAAGTCTCAACATTGGTCAAGGTTGGTGTCATGGGTTACCAAGGGTGGATAGATTGGCTTCCACACTAACCAGAAGACTATTCTATGGTCGGTTTTGTATGAAACAGCTGCACCCCTGCTGCAGGCTTCATTTATCTACTGTAGGTGCTACTAATGAACCTGCATCAAAGCAGGTGTAGCAGATTGTGGCTTAAAATTTGTCTCCTGCAACATATTGAGTAAGGCATAAGGAGGTGAGACAAAGCGCCACGCTGGTTAAGCATTGGATTTTTGTTAATACTCAAACTGAAAAAGATGGTCTCAACTAAATGCATTTCCTTCTGGTTGTCAGGACATCATAACATTCTGACAGATTGCAGGTGGGAACAGCAGATGAAGGAGCTTGATTGAGTTGAAGGTCGAGGTGACACTGAAAAAAATAATAATAATAATTTGAATATACTGTACCTGTTGACAGCTGGAATAGGTGATATTATTGTAGACTGGAATAATTCAAATTTAAAGAGAACTGGTTGGTGTGCATCTGCTTAAATGTGGGATTAATTAAATTCAAAGCTGTGCAGGTGGAGAGGAAATTTGGAATGTTTTAAAGAAATAACTGGGGTTAGATGGGCGAGAGGAAAGAGGCAACCTGATAGTTTGTAAAACACAGTAGTGGCTTAGTGGCTAAACAAATCAAATCAAAGGATGTGAATTTAAACCCCCTCAATGCCAAGGTGCCAATATTAGGCCCTTGAGTAAGGCTTTTAATCCTCAGCTGTGTTTGCCAGGGACAGCATCACTGATCCTGTTCACTGAGTCTAGTCCCATCTAAGCCATCTAGTAAAAATAGGAATTTTCTTGAAATGTCCATATACACTTGTGATTGGAGGTGACTTTTCCTTTTCTATTCTTTAAGAGAATACAACAAGAAGAATTTAGCGCACAAACTTTATATAATGCTTGGTTTGTCTGAAATTAACATGTACATACAGGGTCAAAATATAAGGCAGTCAAGCCTATGATTAGAATCTGTTGCCTCTCTACTTTGTATTTCCTCTTCTTCAGCAAATTCATGGTCATCACCTTTACCTACTCAACCTTTATCATAGATTAAACTGTAGCATGCTGTTTTAACCTTTTCAGCTGTTCACACAATCTTGAGAATTGTTGGAGCAGTCCCAGACTTTGTCATACTATGATAGTAGGCGTGGGATTCAGTCGGGGTGATATTGTCATCTTCCACCATCGCTCCATTTTAGGAATTTCAGCCATACAGTCTAAAAAGTCTTAAAGTCATTTTAGTTATTAATTTTAAAAAGATAATTTCACTTGCTGTAACATTCAGTTTTAAAAATTTCACCACATTCTTTCCTAATATCTCACAGATGCATCATCTGGCAGCTACCAGGTATGAAGTGTGAGGGGAAGCAAGTGCTCTTCCCCCATCACTTCAGACTGCTGCTCATGCTATGTCCTCTCTCACACTCAGAAAGCATGGCCAATTTTGCTCAGGATGATCCACAGAAATCGGGACAAGCACTCTCATTGTGCCACTTGGGAGTACTATTTTCTTGTATCTTATGATATTTACACTCATATGTATGCATCTGGCAGATATGGGGTTTTGCATCTGCTTTTGAATGAACATTTATTTATATTAAACTGAAATGAAAATACGATACATAAAGGATTTTGAAGAAAATATTTTAATATTTTATTACACACGTTGATGCTCTACAGTAGCATCATCTAGGCATCAAACACATTCAATATCTCTTGCTTTTTGTTCGGTCAGTTCACAGAAACTGACCTGTGACTCATCTACTCATATAGTAAGAGATGATTGGAAAAAAAATATTACGGTTTCCTGAAATTATTTGGCTGTGGACTTGGTGCTTTTTTCTTCATTTTACTAATGCACACAATCAATAAATCAATAGTGGAGTGAGTCACTGAACCAGCCAGCCGTCTCAGCTTCCTAAACACTGCAGTTACTGCAGTTCTAACTCTGTTTGCTTGTTCTTTATTTTCTTGTTAAATAGGGACATTTAAGCTTTCTGAACTGACCATTCAAAAGTCCTGTGAGAAGACTTGTTATTTCTCCCAAAGATGAGGCTCGTTCTTTGTCCTTGTTCCTCTTGCTGCTGCAGTCAGGGTTGCTAGGAAACCAAGTCCAAGGGAGGATGGCTAGGAAACCCAGGAGGAGCATGTGTCTTAATAAAAGAAAAAAGGGTTATACAGGGGCTAGAATTGGAAGACCCGGATTAATCACATGAGTAAATTGAATCTGAAGTTGAACACAAGTTCACTTCTATGATTTTTTAAAATAATAATATTATAGTAATATATATTAATATAATAATAAAAGTTGTCAATTAATCTGGTTGAATACTATTAAAATGTTAAAATATGTATGAAATATAAAAATTTAAATATGTATGAAATCTACATATTTGATGAAACTTCTGTCACCTCTTCATTGACTTATCATGGCTAATAATTTTCAGTGTCCATCTTGACGACAACCTGTCTAAATAATTGGGCTTATGTCTATTTCACTATGCCATAAAGCTCTTCAATAATAATAAAAAAATTACATTCATGTTGTGAAGAAGAACAATACTTACTGTAGCTAGGGTTTGTGGTGATGTTGATGCACAGTTCCCAGATGCACTTGAATGAATTCTCTGTAGGATAGTTAAACAGTGAGCCAGTAGGCAAGACCACCCTAACTTTCACTGATTATAGAAATCCACAGTGGACATTAGGATATCTCTGGCCAGAATTAACCATGGAAATCAGTTTGTCCTGTAAACGTAATTATAATCCCTGTTACCCCTTACAGCCAATTAAGTTATCTGTATCCGTCTTCAATAACTTTTAGTCAGTTGCACTCACACATAATATTATTGTGAATGCTTTGAGTAGCTATCCATAAAATACATAAACCCTGCAACCATTCCAGTATACAGTACAGACCAAAAGTCTGGACACACCTTCTCATTCAAAGAGTTTTCTTTATTGTGTTCTTTATTGTGTTCTTTAGCCCAAACAAGTCTCTTCTGCTTGTTGCCTGTCCTTAGCAGTGGTTTCCTAGCAGATATTCTACCATGAAGGCCTGATTCACACAGTCTCCTCTTAACAGTTGTTCTAGAGACGTGTCTGCTGCTAGAACTCTGTGTGGCATTGACCTGCTCTCTGATCTGAGCTGCTGTTAACCTGCGATTTCTGAGGCTGGTGACTCGGATGAACTTATCCTCCGCAGCAGAGGTGACTCTTGGTCTTCCTTTCCTGGGGCGGTCCGCATGTGAGCCAGTTTCTTTGTAGCGCTCGATGGTTTTTGTGACTGCACTTGGGGACACTTTCAAAGTTTTCCCAATTTTTCGGACTGACTGACCTTCATTTCTTAAAGTAATGATGGCCACTCGTTTTTCTTTACTTAGCTGCTTTTTTCTTGCCATAAAACAAATTCAAACTCTTTGAATGAGAAGGTGTGTCCAAACTTTTGGTCTGTCCTGTACCTACCACCTTCAATGCTCCCTGTCTTCTTCCTGTCTACCTGTCTCTATCAACATGGATTAAAACAAGGAAATAGTTATGTGACAAACTTCAGTTCAGCATTCACACAGTCATCTCAGAAGAGCTCAGGAAAGCTGACCTCTGAGCTGAGGTATTCAACACCTGGAAGTTGTATTGATACAGAAATACCATTGCAGAGGGAACGGTATTTCTGTATCATGTGTTAATACAACTTCCAGCACCACAATGGTGCTTTGCAGGGCTGTGTGCTCAGTCCGTTGCTGTTTAGAATCACCTGCTTAGTTGTGAAGGTCCAGCAACATTTCCAGTTTCTTCTGGATGTTGAACCTTCCCATTTCCATTCCCACCACCTTTTACAGAAGGACAATAGAGAATGTCCTGAGCAGCTGTCTCACTTATTGTTATGGGAACTGCACAGTTTCAGACTGTAAAATATCCTGCTTGTTTGACTCGTCACCCTACTCCCACCTGGCAGAAGGAACTCTAGGTTCTAATGTTTCCACTGCTGCCATCCACCCCTTACCTAAAGTAGTCAAACTTTGACCCAGGAACCTCTGTAGTCCAACTATGTACCATGAACGCCAGTGGTGATTACCATTTAATTAATTTTGTTGTAAACACTCACATGTGCATTAACACATTACAGGCAATTTTGGATCATGGGGAGAACATGCACATAGTCCTTGCACACAGACCCTGAGGTGGGAATCGAACCTGGACCCTGGAGTTGCAAGGCAACGGTGCTAACCAATAGTACTATAACTATAACATTGTTATAGTACTATTACTACTACAAGTACTACTACTTACAATAATCTAGTGTCAAGATTTGTACATTAGCAGTAATGTTGCACAAAATGAATGTGAAAACTGCATTACATTTACAGGAGAGTACAATAAAAATGTTTTTGTCACTAAAATTAGTTAATATTCCTGATAAGTAATATTGATCTCAAAATTGATGAAAATAATTATGATCAATATTTTGGCCAAAATCATGCAGCCTTACCCAAACTGTCACTGCATGACCATCTCTACATATACCTGCCCTTGATACTTTTATGGGACACTTTTATAATGAGATTATACTTTTTTTTGGCTGTCATTTACACAGTAGTGCTGTGTACATTTCTTGCATTATCACTGTAAAAATATATTAAAAAGGTTGCTGTAATTTAACAGGAACAAAATGTAGTAAAAAGCTCAAACAAAAGACAAGCGCATGCTTCATTGCTGAATAAAACTTGGGCGATGCTTTAGTTGTGCCGTGCTTCTTGCATAGTGTCGGGATAGGATTGAGCTCTTGGAGCAGGCCGCTGTAAAACCGGTTAATGATTTCAGAGTAAACATGTTTTTATAATCAGTTATACTGGATATGTCACAGGTTCCCCCTCCACTATGCAAGAAATATTCATATGGTAAAGATTTTTATAGACATTATTTTAACATATTTGTACATATGTTCTGGATGAGGCAGTGATGGCTCAAATGGTTAAGGCTGTAGGTTACAGGGTTTCTGATCGGAAGATCAGGGGATTGAGCCCCCGCAAAGCCAAGATGCCACTGTTGAGACCTTGAGCAAGGCTCTTAACCACTATGCTCTAAAGGTGCTATATTGTGGCTGACCCTGCGCTTTGACCCCAGCTTCCTAACTAGGATGTGTGAAAAAAATTATTTGACTGTGGTGTAAATCATTGGATCTTATCTTATCTTATCTTATCTTATCTTATCTTATCTTATCTTATCTTATCTTATCTGTGGGCTGTATTGAAAATAATGCAAACGTGGGCATAACTGTTTTGATATATAATATCTCATAACACCTTTGTCACAGCTGATGGTCTCCACTGCATAGGTTTTCTTCAATGCTGGTTTCCCCTTCTTTAAACTTTGTCATCCATCCGTGGACCTTGCACTTGTCACTGGTGAAATCTCTGTAAACACTTGCAGCGCAGCGAGAGACCATCAACTGCGGCGAAGTGGATTTTCAAAGAGGATTTGAGAGTTGGATAAATGTTAACCTAAATTCATATAAAAAATGTATTTATCAAATGTTGGGTTGCTAATTTTTAACTAACCGCTAGTGAAACATTTTAGCATTCAATAAAAGATTAATCAGTATAATTAATAAGAACCACATGCACAGGTTTTTTTGTTGCTACTTAAAATCCTATTAATTTGAGCACAGCAAATTGATTTGCTTAGCCCCTTTGCACAATAACACACAGACCTGTCTGTGAATAGCCCTGCCCCTCTGTGCACACATTGGATGTGCAAGTGAAGTGCTCATGAAACACTTACCTGACGCTGTGTATTAATAAATGGTTGGTTTGCTGAAAGTGTTTTAAACTATGTGTAGGTATGGTTGAATCAAATTGATGATGAAAAAAATAATTTAAATAAGCATAATTAAAAACAATAAAGCCTTT
Organism: Clarias macrocephalus; assembly: GCA_011419295.1. Lineage (NCBI taxonomy): Eukaryota > Metazoa > Chordata > Actinopteri > Siluriformes > Clariidae > Clarias > Clarias macrocephalus. The sequence continues at coordinate 95,340 of JAAGKR010001770.1, forward strand.
GAAAATACAGCTAGCGGTACAATGTCTGAAACTGCATACTGCTTGAACTGCAAGTAGGAAAGTTTTATGATGTACATGAATGCGAAACAAACCTTATCAGTTAATACATTTCTGATCTGTTAAATTCTAAATCTAATTCTTATTCTTAAATCATTACAATAGCATTTTTTAATCATAATTTTACTATATTCAATAATTAAGATTATTTTCTAGTCAAATAAAACAGCTAAAATCTGTTTTTAAATATAGTAAAAAATACTGTAATTTTACAGTCGATGATGAAAAAAAATCCAGCAAGTTTTTATAACAAAACAAATATTTTGATTTACAGTCTGCCGTGATTTATAATAAATGACATGTAAATTACTACTTATTTACATGCTTATTGGTTAACGCGGTCACCTTGCACCTCCGGGGTCTGGGTTCGATTCCTGGCCAGGTTCGATTTCCGCCTCCGTGTGCATGGAGTTTTTCCTCCCACAGTACAAAGACATGCAGATTAGGCTAATTAGTGTTCCTGTCTGTAGTGTGTAAGTGCGTGTATGTGTGTGCCTTGCAATGGATTGGCACCCTGTTCACAGCGTACCTTACCCTAGGTCTCCTGGGATAGGCTCCATGCCCCCTGCGACCCTGTATACAGGATTAAGCGGTATAGACAATGAGAAAGAGTGAGTGAGTGTTGGGTGTTGTATAACAAAACAGGAGAAAATCTGTAAAATTATTTATAAATAATAAATATAATAAAAATAACATAAAACTAATTTTTTCTTACTTTGTGGGATTTCGTTTTCTTAATCTCCAACTGCATTGTCCAAACCTTTCACATAGCAATAGCAACTATTTTGAACTACAAGTGAACTAGATTGAAACTCCACTTTGTTTCTATATCTCACTTTCTGTCTTACACTTTCTCACTGTCCTTGCAGAAGCGTCAGATCTTGGTGACATTGGTGGAGATCACACTGCCCCTCCTGTTTTCCGCCATCCTGATTGCATTGCGGCAGAAGGTGTCCTTTACCAACTACCCTAATGCCACACATTACAGTAGCTTTTCATTGGAATGGCCTCCTGCTTACCTACCTTACGGCCTGCAACTTGCCTACGTTCCGGGAAACTCCAGCATAGTACGGCAGGTGGCTGAGGATGTGAAGCTCAGCCTGAAAGCGGACTTCATCAGTGCTGGTGAGGCTATTATAGAGAGAGCAAAGTTTAAATTCTTGAATTATTCATTCAGTGTTCTTTTTGATCTCTCCACACATCTGGAACAGCTAGTTAATGTCTCAGGTGAATAATGTGGCGACTTTTTAGGAAGGGGGAACTTTTTAATTGACATATTGGTATGTGTTTACATTTTACATATTGGTATTTGTTTATATAATACAGTATCTCAGTACGCCCTTCACATTACAGCAACCACTGTATTATACAGAATGTTCCCAAGGGACAATACTATAGAAATAAATATTGTATATACTTTAGAGTAGTCAATGTGCAGCCTGTATAGCAGAACAGACTTACTGTCCTCTACCACTAACTCAACATGCAGACTTCATTGTCTAAATAACTGGCAACGAAAACAAGTGCACCCTAAATGAACATGTCAAAACTGTCTCCAAAGGGTCAATATTTTGTGTGAGCACCATTGTTATCGAGCACAGCCTTAATCCTCCCGGGCATGGAATTCACCAGAGCTGCACATATTGTTGCTGGGATCCTCTTCCACTCCTCCATAATGATATCACTGAGCTGCTGGATGTTAGACACACGATGCTTCACCACCTTCTGCTTGAGGACACCCCACAGGTGCTCAATAGGGTTCAGGTCTGGAGACATACTTGGCCACTGACAAACACATGAACATGATAGATTGGACATGTGTCTTTGCATGGGCAAAGATGTGCAGCTGTTATCACTTAGGGTCTATTACTTTTATTGCCAGTTATTTTAACAATAATAGCTGTATGTTGAGTTATTTTCAGAGGACTATAAATCTGTCTTTGCTGAAATTACAGGGGTGTACTCACTTTAGTGAGTGGGTATATATACTGTACATATATATAAGAAACTTTCCCACTTTGGGACAAATACAGATACAACTACACACAGTATGCATATATAGTATATGTATATGTACTGTATATAAAATATGTAATATGTAATAATGTACCACATGTAGCCCAAAGCATGAACTGCTCAATTGATCAGTATTGTATTGATGCATTATTACATAATTTATCATCACAATTGGTGCTCTCTATGACTTCCTGACATATATATATATATATATATAGCCTATAGCATATATATCATGCTTAAAACCATCGAAGGGGACTTTCATTCATGGTGCTTCATAAGTAAGAGAATTCTGCATAAGTATTTATTGTTTGGAATTCCTGTAAAAAAAGCCTGAAAAGGTGAAGATAATGAAACCTGGATTTATGGTGAATCATGTTGATTTATTTCTCTGTGCTGTGTGCAGTAACTGCACTGCATGGAGGATGTACAGGGCATGCCATCTGACCATATTCTCTTTTTGTACTAACAGCACGACAGCTCTTTACAAGTCACAAGGTCAATTCCAAGCCGCTCACAAACAAGCTGACTGCTCTTGTATTTTTCTAGAAAAGAGGAATGAAAAGTGCTTATTTTCCTGATATTGCAGTTCAGTCCAGTTTGCTATGAGTAGATCATATGAAGGAACTAATTGCTTGGGTAAAAACAAGCTCTGCTTCCTGGAGCCCATGGATATTATTTTTTTGCTTTGTCATTTAAGGGGTGGTGCCACGTTGCAGGCTGAGCTTGCAGCTTATTGTGTAACTGAAATGTTTCCTGTAGCACTGAGCATGTGCAGTAACTATTAAGTTATCATTTGCCTACAAAAACTGGTGGTACTTGTTTCTCCAGATCAAACAAAAATGAGAGGACAACAAAGGCTGTTCCTCAGGCAAGACAGGTGAAACCATACTGTGGAACCTGTCTGTTCTCATTTTTTCCTGCCTGTGAGGTGAGGGCTCTAGCTGTTGTGGATGACAATTTTATTCTGCTTATCTATTTTAAACCGAGCCTAAGTACTGTGGATATTAGCAACAACCTTAACCTAAACTCAGAACTTAAATACTATACCCAGCATCTAGTAACAACATATTTAGCATGTTGACACCAAACTAAAAACCATCAAACAACTGTGTATCCTAGGGATTTAAAGGTCCCATATCTTCCTATTTCTAAAAAAGTTAACAGGTCTTACTCAAATTGTTTGCGTGTTAATGCTCCAGCTAAATTTACCCTCAGTGTATTTTTTGCATATCTCAAACTTCCTCTGTTTCAATGCTTATCCAAATGAGTTGAGAAATTTCGCTATCTATGTAAATGAGCTGCTGTTGAGTCACGTCCCTCCAGAGAACAGCAGACCTGAGCAGCAACCTGGGGGAGGTTATCATCTTATAAGAGGTCACAATAGGGGGAAATCTAATTGCCTTCTGGCCAATAGAAAATTGGAAAAAGGATAGAAAGTAGTGAATGTATTTTTCTCACCGGGAAATCCATTTGAATGTCTAAAAATTAATTTGGTCATAATAGATGCTCTTTAAATATGGACACGAAATATGGTGACCTAAAAGCACCTAAAACCAGACAAACACTGCAAGTGAACAGAACACAAAATACGAAATGTAAAAACAGAAAGAAAAGCAAAAAATATATCAAAACAGGAGTCTAAGAAACACAACATCTAGGAAAACTTGTGGAAATCCTGACATTACATTAAGGAAACAAGCCATGAAAGTCAAACATGTTACAATGTTTATCTTGTTAAAGAATCACTAGGTATTGCATAACAGTGTGTATATCTATCATTAGAAGCACCAACAAACATGATGAAATGTATAAAGTGCATCAAATGGTTGGAAGACATGGTGAAACAAGTCTAAGCACTTTTCCATTCAGTGGGTTAGTAACCAAAATCTGCATTTTGTAAGATTCTAAATTCTTTAACCTGTCCCAGAATATGTTTTAACACCAATAGCTATTTTTTCAAAGATTAGAAACATTGGAAAATGTTACCGAAAGCATAGATAGAAAATGTTTTTGCTTTGTTAAAGCAGTAGTACATAACTTTTGGTATATCACACAGGCGCTGCACAGTGGAGAGTAGGGGGTTTAAATGGAGAATAAATGAAGAATTGAGACACTGGAGGAACTTGTTCACATCAAGTTTGCTCGGGAGCTGTCTAGTGTTCTAGACCTCAGTTGATGTACTCTTTCCAGTTCTACCTTTGGATCTTAATGGATTTAGATTCACACTTGCTTTGATAGTCAGCTGAACTTCTTTGTGGCATAATTATGCATGTGTGCATGTCCGTTCCAAATCTAGCAAGATGGGTTACATTTGGTAGCTAGTTTGAATTTAAAGTAATATATTTGCTATGTACGACTTTTATTAAAAGTGTTGTTTTTAATATAATATCTAGTACTTTATAATGCTTGAATGGAAGGAGGCCTTAGTATGCTTAGTATCTGAGAATAAAGGAAAGGTTGAGTAGTAAAAAGTCACACATTCTTAAGATTTCATTTAATCACCTTTAGCTTTGAGTAGAACACAATGTGGTGTCTAGTTCATGTGTGAAAATGATTCCTCATGCTCCCAGAGGACTCGTTCACAATTTGAGTTCTAGAATATGTCTGTATCATTAGGGAAGAAAAACACCAATGTTCAAATAACCTGGACATTTAGTACATACTGTACATGTCATCAGCAACCCCAGATCATCCAAAGTCGTGTGCATTAAGGCACTATGCATGACACTTCAAGTGCTTCCCTTTTTACACTGAGGCACCAATGTCTGTGAAATAGGGTCAGTCTGAACTCATCAGGCCATATGGTCAATGCTCCATCTTTATGTTGTGTAGCAAATTGAAACCTTTTTTCTGATTAGTATCACTAACGAGTGGTTTGCTTATGAACACACAACTGTTTGGTTCCAATCCTGTGTGTTCTCATCATATTGCATGCATATGGAAATGCTCTTACTGTTGAAAATAGCTGTTTACGTGATCTCCATTCATGTTTTTTTTTTCCAAACACATTTCTTCCACAAGGTTCAGGGTGCTTTGCTTGATGTGGGTCAATAATTTTACTTTTCTAAAATGGGGACTTTTTTGGTCAGGCAGTGTAGCATTGAATTGTCCCCACATAAAAACTTTAAAATATCTTTTGCTTTCTTTTTGCAGTGCGTGGGTTTGAAACTGAGCATCAGTTTGAGGAGTTTGTGAAGACAGACCCTGAATCAGCAAAGATCCTGGCAGCAGTGGTGTTTGACCACTCCTTTACTCAAGATGATGAACCTCTTCCACTTCAGGTGCAAGATCAATGCTTAAAAAAAACAAAACCCTGCTTCCTGCTAAACCTGTTTAAAAATGCTTAATAAAATGTTGGCTGTTTCTGTGTTGTGTAAGTAGTGATCATGAAGTGAGGAGCACTCACATGAAAACAGTCAACCTGCATGAGGAATTTGACCTTTAGAGTCGGTGGGCTTGAATTATATTGAAACTCTACTGTAGGTTTGAATAATTGCACTGGTGTCACGAACTGGTATGACAGGCAGTTCGGGCGGATGTTATTTGCCATGATCATAAAAGGCAAGCATAAGTGCAGAGGGGTTGGTTTTTTCAACATAAAAGTCTTTAATAAACAACCAAAACACAAACAAAACATAGAGCTCTGGACAAACAGACACATACATAGTCTCTTTTGACCCATACAGGCTTCCTTACAGATATACAGACTTCTTTTAACATGTACAGAATTCTCTAGACATTTACAGACCCATTTGCATTTCGGACCATGTAAGCATTTTAGCCCCTGTAGGACTGACACGAAGGCTTTAGGACTGAAAGGACTACTAGAGACTGGGGGACAGGAACATTAGAGGCGAGAAGGGGAACACTAGAGGCGAGAAGGGGAACACTAGAGGCGAGAAGGGGAACACTTCCCAGAACAACCAGCTATTTATAACAATAATGATGAGCTACCTCGGTTCAGGTGACCTCCGTTCAGATCACCTGACCGAGGTGCCTTCTGGGAAACTGAGTCGACTAACAAAAAACTACAAAAAACAAACAGGCGCACACAGTGCCCCCTAGGGGTAGTCCCTTGAACTGGGTTCATGCCCTGGTGTCTGTTTATCTCCTTGGTGGGTAGTCACATTGCGGGATGGTTATAATGTGATAATCTATTTTTTTATTTTTTACATTTAAATTTTTGTCAGTAAAAGTCTCCAATTATTTCATGATATTCTTCCTTGTGTCTGACTTTCCCTTGCAGGTCAGCTATGACCTGCGCTTCACCTATAGCCCTCGGAATGCACCTTCCAGGGAAAAATCCGAGCTGAATCCGAACAACGACCTCGACTGGCACACTCTCAGCCTGTTCCCGCTGGTTCAGCTGCCTGGACCTCGAGAGCAGCACGATTCTTATGGAGGCACTCCAGGTCAGTAAATTAAATGCTTCACCATTTTGGTATTGCTGACTTCACTAGTCAGCTTTTATAAGGGTTTTCTTCAGTCCCCAAGCAGTCGATATCATATGGTAAGTCATGGCTTAGTCATCAGTCAATTAGCCACCACATCAAGTGGTAAGGACTGTTTATGCTTTCTCTCCATGTATTTAACTGGTTCATTAACCTGAGCACACAAGCTAAAGGAAGTAATGTTAACAGCACTTGAGGTGATATGAGCTCACATAACAAATAGAGTTGTTAAAAATGTTTTTTTTTTCTTCTTCAAGTGCTACTGCAGTTACAATCTGAGTTATTAACTTACCATGAACATCCCTCCAAGTTGTAAGGGAGAGCTTTGGAAACACATGTTTGTTACTTGTTGCATTTCAATGATGTTTCTGTTTCAGTGGTTGATGATTGTTAAAAATGGTAAAATGATTTGAAGGCTCCGCATAGTAAGACATTCATTATATAAAGCATTGCATAAATACTTAATTAATGAATGCTGAAGCAGTTATGAAAGACTTATATAGGCTTATGGGATGTTCATGTCAAGTTGAGAACTTAGATTTTACACGTGTTAGCATGTAAAAACAATATTATACCAAATTAAAAGGTCTGAATAAGTTCCAGTCATGTTCCCAAATAAAAATGCAAACGCTCAAGCCTGCTAATGCTTAAGAAGTGTAAGTGTAATTTGAACATCTCCAACCTGAGCTGAGAGAGTTGAGCTGAGAGAGACTGCCGGCTCTCACAGATGTTGTTCGGTAGTCACACCTGCTCTCTTCAGAATTTAAACTTGATTGGGAATTTAATATGAGTCCTTCCCTTCAGGCAAACACAAGAAAAAGATCAGTGGATATAAATCTAAATGTTGACTTCTGGATGATCCTTGTTCAAGCATGACTATATATTTTTGGAGAAATAGTCAGTTTATGAGGCAACCGAAAAAGATGTTTGGTGAACCGGGTGAATGCCCTAAAATCAGTTAAAAATTGAATTCAGCTAAGTGGGCTGTGGTTTCTTAAAAACCTGCTCTCAACTGCATGACAGTTAAAAACAGTTTGCAAGTGTCCCTACTTCATTCACACGAATGTCATTTAACCATAAAAGTCATGTAAAGTCTTGTAGAACACAAAAGACAGGCTATTAGTTGAGGTTCCGAATATACATTTTCAATACTATGCTATGAGTAAATGGGTAAGTACAATAAAAAAGTAAGAAACTCTGCATGCTGGGGCTTTACTTGAACACTGTGGATAATAATAAGGTAGATGTGGATAAGCTCGGATTTTCTTTTCATGGTTTTTTTTTTTTTTTTCAAAATGATTGTTCATAAACGATGCTAGATCATAGTTGCAAAGGCATTGTCTAATATGAGTGGTGTGTTGGTGGAATTATATTGGTGACTCACAGCTCCAGGTCCAAGGTTCAGGGTTGGATTACTGTCTGTGTGGAATTTTACATGAGCTCTCAGGTTTCTTTGGGTTCTCTAATTTCCTGTTAAAGTATATGGAAGTAGGTATATATTGCCTATGCTAAACTGTCCCTAAGCATGCATTTGTGTGTGTGTGTGTGTGTGTGGTGTGTGTGTGTGTGTGTGTGTGGTGTGGTGTGGTGTGTGTGTGTGTGTGTGTGTGTGTGTGTGTGTGTGTGTGTGTGTGTGTTGTGTGTGTGTGTGTATGCCTCCTCCATCGAAATTTGTATGAAATGTGAAAAATGTGTGTGAATCAAAATGATTCTTTTCAATGAGTCTTGAGCCATACCTTATTCCTTCATGTTAAATTAAATTAAATTATATTATATTATGTATGTTATATAAATGAAAGTGCCTAAAAATACTACTTAAAAATTGGTTGTTTAAGTAACAACTTGAGCACAATCTTTCCCCCTCTCGTCCGTTGCAACAACTTAGAATTCAGCATCACCAGTATATTAATCACCGGCCTGATCATCTGTCATCATGTCATCTGCCATACCTGTTTCACACTGGTATATGCTTTAAGTTAGAAGTTTATTTGTAAATGATTCATAGATCATTGTGTGGCTTAAAAAACAAAAAACATGCTTCTGAAACTGGTAAGCTACTGACTGGCACTGGGCTGAAAATGAGAGACAAAAACTTACCAAAAATAAGTGTCAAAGAAATCCTTCAGGAATCGTGAAGAACAGTTCCTCAACACTACATCTGGCTCTTTGGAAGCAAAAAATGAAGAAATGAGGGATGGTTGAAGTCTTTCGCCCAGTACTGTAGGCATTTATTTGAGCATGTGTAAGTATAGTCATAACTGAGTGTGCTCCTATTTAGTTCTATAAATGACAAACCTGGCCATCCTCAAGAGCAAATCATAGGACAAGTTAAAAAGCAGGCATTTCTCATTGCTGTAGTAATAAATGAGTAAGAAATATATAAAATAAAATAATATATATATATTGCTATCCTGTACAACTAGGTTATTACCGTGAGGGCTTCCTAATGCTCCAGCATGCTGTGGACCGAGCCATCATGAAGGCGTACAACAGGACAGCGGCGACTGCCCTCTTCATGCAGACATGGGTTGTGTTGTCACGATTTCCTTACCCAGCTTTCATTTATGATGTCTTCATCTTGGCTATCCAGAACCAGCTGCCCCTTCTGCTGGTGCTCAGCTTCACTTATACCTCCCTCAACATTGTCCGAGCCATAGTGCAAGAGAAGGAAAGAAAACTCAAGGTGTGTCTGTGTAACTGGTGGAGAAGATGCATGAAAATGCTATCCATATTCAATGGTGTGTTAGCTTGTGGAATTTTTGAATGAATTTTGTATTTTTTCCCCCCCAGGAATACATGAAAATGATGGGCCTGAGCAACTGGTTGCACTGGAGTGCCTGGTTCTTCATGTTCTTTCTTTTCCTCTCAATCTCCATCTTCTTTGTCACCTTGCTCATCTGTGTCCAGGTGAATTTTCCTCATCCTCCCTGGCTTCACCATTCTGAATGTTTTTACTCACACATGAGTTAGCCTTTGATTTATGAAGAAATCTTCCCATTGATGGTTATCTCTGAATGAGCCTGTTTGTAAAGCATGTTTTATTGTGTTCTTGATGTTAAAGGTGAGTCCAAATGGAGCAGTGCTGACCTATAGTGACCCTTCACTGGTCTTTGTCTTCCTCCTTGTATTTGCTGTGGCTACTATCAGCTTCTGTTTCATGATCAGCTCCTTCTTTTCCAGAGGTAACATTTTTAGACTTTTTTAAAATATAAAATATGTGGTACTATGTGTGAATCCCTTTCATAATCTAAACACAGGTACAAGAACTCTAAATACAAGAACCAGCACTTGGTTCATAATGAACAGATATTTAATGTCAACTCTTTCCTATCAGTATATGTATTCTGCCCTAGTTGCCAGTTTATCAGCCATGCTGACTGTCTTAACCCTAAATGTGCTTTATTTGTATTTAGCTGAAGTGTTCACAAGACCAGGTCAGGGTTATTGAGAATGTTTCCAGCTAACTAATTTATCCAGCATTAGTACTTATCAAAACAAAAAGCCTGAAAGGGTATTTAGAGAAAATTAGCTTTTAGTGAAAAAAGTGCAGTATTTAGGGACATTAAATGCTTGATGAAATCTGAACAAACTCCTCAAGAACATGAATGTCATGCTTATTGTGGGCTTTCAGTGATTTCTTCGAACAGTTTTCTTTTTTCTAGGGAGCATTGATTGTAGAACATATAGAACACTTTCTTCTTCTTTCACAAGCAGAAAGAAACCCTGCGCAAAAAGGCTAGATAAGCAGGTCTCAGTGGATGTTTCAGGCTCCATAGCTCTATAGTGCTGCTTGAGTGGTGGCTGAGTGATTAAGGCTTTGAACTATTGATCAGAAGATTTCTGGTTGAAAGCTTAGTATTAACAAACAGGAATAAAGCCATTAACCTCCAACTGCTCAGTTGTACCATGACCCTCCTCAAAGTTGCTTTGGGTAAAAGAATCGGCTTTATGAGACAATGTAAATTTAAGAGTTGGTAGGAAGCTACTATACAAGTTTGCCTTTGTTGTCCTCTAACCATGTTATTTTGCCCTTTTTAGACCTCTAAATGGTTTTTAGTGTCTAGTTCTGTTTTAGTTTGTGACTGGTCTATCAGTAGGACCAGTGCATTATAAAAACATTATACATATGGCCAAAAGTAAATGAATACGTGGCAGCCACATCCAGATGTGCTTGCTGACAAAGCTTTTTTTTTTTTAAACCATAGATACTAATTTGGGTCCCTTTGGCATTTAAAACACTTTGCTGGGAAGATTTGTACTGTTGATGTGTCTATTTTTCCATTCAACCACAGAAGCATTAGTAGGGTTGGGCACTGATTTTGGGGGGGGGGGGGGGAGCCTTGTTCCTTAGTTCAAGTGAAGGGAAATAACAACTGTAAGGGAAATAACAACTGTATGTGTACAACATTGTGGCAATAGTTGAATATAGTTATAGAATATAGTTGGTCTCCCACATCGATTTAATCGTCAGGTGTCCACAAGATGAATCTAAATATGATAATGTTAGATTTGGCTATTGCCAGTGTTTTCCAGCCCAACCACAATATATTTTATGCCCTTTATTTACTCTCCATTTTCTCTCACTTCTTTTTTGGATGTGTGTTTGATGACCTACAATGGACATCCTGTTATCCTGTCCATTACACCTCTGGATAACCTTCCCAAAACCAATCAGAGCCACATGATCCTCATGTGATGTGTTGGCATAGAGCAGAAATATGAACTAGACTGGTATGAGCTTCACAGCTTTAGCTCATGTATTTCTTACAGTTTCTTGATGCATGAATAATTCATTAGAAATGTATCAGGTTGCAAGTGTTTCTCACTGTTTCTCACTGGTTCATGCCTTAAGCTAGATGTTTTTTTTTTAAGTGTGAATGATTCATAGGTCACTGTGTGGCTTAGCAAACACAAAAATAAGAAACTTGGGCTCCTTGGAAGCAGAATATTTAAATTAAATATATCAGAACATAAATTTTGAATCAACTTATTTCAGTGTCATTTCAGTATTTTTGTCAGTGTAATATAGACAATATATGGTGTGTGAAGCACTTAGCACTAAAATAAAATCACTTTGAATCATCAAGGAGGTTCATTCAAACCAGAAATAGATGTGTGGTTTTCAAGATATAATTTTAAAGTTGTTAATACCATGGCATTTTATTCTATGGTTAATAATCCAGTGACGTTTAACATTGAAATCCATTGAAATTGAAATTTATCACTTTGATGTTATGTAAAAATAGGACTTCTGGCAGGGAACAGCTCTTTCTTTTCCTCCAGTCTGTAAATGGGTGAAGCACTCGCCTCCTACAGACAGAAAACAAGTTGTAACTGGGCCTTAATAAATATCTGTGCTGTTTCATTACTTTCTGTTCTAACACAGAATGGCACATTGTGACGTGTAAGGGGGCCCTGAGAACCTTTTGTGCTTGCCCTTGCATGTGGATATAAAAATAACCAAGAGAACAATTTTCTTTTTCACTGGCACAAGGACTTTACCATTTTGTCCACCCCCCCCCCCATCTTTTTCCTACCTGTGGCTCAGCACACAGAAAGGAGTGCGTGCACATAATAGTTTGCAGGATGTGAAGACATAAAATATGTGGAATATCACATGTACTTGCCACGTGTGTGTGTGGACATGTTTTTTGTTTTTTTTTGTATGTGTGTGTGCGCTCCTTTTCAACTAGTTGTCTACAGACGAAACAAAATCTCAGTTTGACCCAGTGGGGTTGACCATTTATTAGGTCACCATGAGGATCACACATAGCAAATGTGGTGCAGTTGTTTCTCAAGTGGTGGGTCTTGAACCACAATGACCATGACCTGTTATGATTAAGTTGCGGATGCCTGGGGGGAAAAAAAAGAAGCAAATTACAGTTTTTGAAAAGTATAATCATGTCAGATGTAATGTATCTAAAAACAATTGGTTCTAATATGCATTGGTGTAAAATTCCCTCTTTCTTAGAAGGAATGGCAGAAAGTAATTGTAAAGGTTTTATCGCAAGGTCAATAAAAATAAAACGCATTTTACATAAAATATGGCTTCACGTGCACAGAAGTCAAGCATGGATTGTGCAGACAACATTGTGCATAAAACCATCAAAATGGTGTCAAGAAGGTATAAAGAGACAAAATAATCGAGCCATAAGGACAATCCTGATACTTTTTACATAAGAATGTAATGTAATCTGAATACATGCAGGAGCAAGCATAAGTGCATCAGTCAATTTTCAAAATCAATAAAGGCTCACACGACTGCAGGGGATCTTGTTTTAACCGCTTGAGGTCACCATGCGGTCGTCAATCTCATCGCCAGCTTGGATTCTATAAAATCAGAAAAACCAGAGAACTGTTGCACATCCCAGTATTCCTAAAAAAGGTAAAAAGAAAAAAAAACAAAAACAAAGAACATTCAAATCTACAGAATCCTTGCTGAGTCTGAGCCAGACTACAGATCAGGTGAAAATATTTATGTTGGCTTGTACTTGAGGTACTGCGGTTCACACTGCCCTGTGATCTGCCATGTGCTTTCAATAAATTCATCTTTTATGTTTGAGTTTCCTGAAGATTCAGTGCAGTAGAAAGATGCCAGACCTGTGATTATATGGCAAAATGATAGTGATAGTTTAATTGCAGAATCCTGGTGGGTGGACATATTATTGGTGTTCTAATTTACCCTCTCTCTCTCTCTCCCTCTCTCTCATACACACCTTTTCACACAGCCAATGTTGCAGCAGCGGCAAGTGGTTTCCTCTACTTCTTTAGCTACCTACCGTACTTGTTCCTGTGGCCACGTTATGACCTGCTTACTCACGCTCAGAAAGTGTCTGCCTGTCTCATCTCCAATGTGGCCATGGCTATGGGTGCCCAACTTATTGGCATGTTTGAAGGCAAAGGTATCAGCATGACTACTGTATTTCTCCCCAAGAAAATATTTATTCTTTATACAGATCATTTCCTTATCTCTTGTTTTCCCATGTGGTAATTGCATTAACCAGACTAGCTTTCTTCTACTATTTTAATCAGGCCTGGGGATCCAGTGGAATAATCTGTTTGAGCCTGTGACTGTGGATGATGACTTCTCACTGGCTCAGGTTCTTGGACTCTTGCTTCTGGATGCCGTACTGTATAGCCTGGTGGCTTGGTATGTCGAGGCAGTGTTCCCTGGAGAGTACGGAATGCCACGGCCATGGTACTTTTTCATTCTGGTAGGTGGTTATGTTCTAATACCTTACTAATTTAATTATTACATTTACGTATATCCATTTCCACTTCATCATTTGAAACATGTATGAGGTTTTTGTATGAGGTTTTTGCTAAATGCAGTTAATCCACAAATCCACAAATGTTCATTTCATCGATATTAAGAATAATCATTGATTTTTTACTTTGCTATTATAGTTTTCTATTATTAGTATTAAATAAATGTGGAGTGCATTCCATACAAGCCTCTGTGAATTAGTTGAGACTAGAAGCGCTTTAAACAATAGTATAAATTTGATTAGAAAAATTTACTTACTTCTTCTTTTTTATTTTTCTTAAATAACATTTTTTGGGGGGATTTTTCTCAGATTTTCTTCCTAATTTAGTCATGTCCAATTCCTCCCAATCACCAGGGGGCTCTCACATTCAGGCACTATCACCTGTTTCCTCTGAACCACTTCACGTCAGCCGACCGCATCTTTTCGAACTGCTCGCCAACCAATCTTCTGACCAGTTAAATTTGAGAAATCAGCAGTGCATTAATTGTTTATTCATTATTACACATTTTTCCACAGTCATGTGTAGTTTGTACACTCTCTTTTAATTCTATGCATTTTTGTGTAAAAGCATAATAAAATATTCTGATTGTAGTGGGTCTTAATATTAGGCAAATATAACCTCAGATGAACATCAACACACAACTTTTTCACTGTGCCAATATTAATTTAATAAAAAATTTTACCAAAGGGAAAGAAAACATGTGGGCAATACAAAGTACCCCTTGTGCTTCCACAGAATGTAAGAGATTAAGTTGCAGTCAGGTTCTGATAATCATCAGCCCTTGATTAATTGATCATCAGCAGGTGTGCAGACTTATAAAAGCAAAAGTTTTTTAGATGGCTGGTCTAGAACATGTGGGCGTTTGTTAACACAATGCCAAGGGGGGGGGGGGGGGCATAAGCAATGGTCTTCACATACAGGCCTTACTGATCATATTAAATGTTATAGTCTATGATAGCACAATTACATTGACTGAACCACTCTGGTTCATTTGGAAAGATTTCGATGAGAAAACTAACATGGAAACATGACTGAGGTGTGCAAAACTGCCTCTGAACAAAGGCCAAGACTTCTGGAACACATTGTCTTATGGACAAACAAGACCTAAGTTCAGTTTCTTGGCATTAATGCACAGCACCATGTTTGGTTTAACATTTCAGCAGAAACACCTCAAAGTCACTGTCAAACACAGCAGTGATGATAAAAGCTTGTTTTGCAGCCACGGGACCTGGACACTTTGCAGCCTGTAAGTTGACAATTAACTCCTCTGTGAACTAGAATATTCTAGAGGGAAATATCAGGACATCTGTCCGACAGCTAAAGTTAGGTAAAAATTAGTTCATGCAACAGGACAAGAATCCAAAGCACACCACTAAATCTATATCAGAGAATGGCTGAAAAAGAAAAAAAAAAAATGGAATGGCCAGGTCCAGACCTCATCCAAACTGAAATGCTGTTATAGGAACTTAAGAGAGCTTTGTACAGTATCATAAGCGAATGCCCAAAAACCTAAATGAAATGAAGCAATGTTGTAAAGAAGAATGAACTAAAATGATGTGAGAACATGATAATTAGTGATGGGTCGTTCATGAATCATGAATCGTGACTCAGAAGAACGAGTAGTCTCAGAGAGTGATTCGTACATTTTCTACTGGACGCGCATGCGCAAAGCTTTACAAAGCCTTTGTAGGTTATGTAAAGGAAACAGAAATGAGAAGTTACCTTTGAGTCTTCTAGTCTGAATCGTTCGACTCAGACTAGAAGACTCATATGAAGAACTGCTCAATTCTGTTTGCTGTGTAATGCACTGCATAGTGTCTATGAGGGTCACGTGACAAAAGAACAAACAATTCGGACCAGAAGATATGAGAGGTGATCTGCTCAGTCTGTTTATCAAAAATGCATTGTAATATTTTCATTACTGGAAGTAGAGCCAAAATTGATGTACGTAGACGTGTTGGGGGTCTGTTTATTAAAAATGTAACATTTTATTTTATTTCTGATCAAAAGAACGAAATGAACTAAATGACTCAAAAAAAAAAGATTCATTCATTTTGATGAACGAGATTCAGGGAACTGAGTCACTAAAATGATTCAAACTTCCCATCACTACTGATAATGTCATACTGGAATTGATTACCGATTACAATAACTTACGTTATTGCTGCTTAAGGTGGATCTACAAGTTATTGAATCACGTGGGTACTTAGTATTTCCCACGTTTTTTTTTGGCACAGTGTCTACAACTAAGACCCTCTATGATCAAATAAATTTTATTATATTTTTACACAAAACCACAAAGAATTAAAAGAGGCAATACTAAATTTTATAGCTACTGTATTACCTTGAAATTGCCTTCTTTGTTGCATCTGTTGAGCACTCCATGTACCCTCCATATGAGACATTTATATTAGGTTTTAATTGAAAAACAGTAAAACAGAATTTCACCCAGTAACATAGTTAATAGCCCTGCACATGTTTAAGCATGAAATATTCCTATGGGTGCACAGTTCAAAGCTAAGGAGTATATCAGACTCAAATAAGCATGTAGCTTTTTTTTTTTTTTAAATAAAAGAACTGTATTTTCTAATGTGTAACACTTTCTACGACAGCCTTCATACTGGTGCAACAGCCCTCGAGTTGCCCTGGTAAAGGAGAAGGAGGAAGAAGAGGATGCAGAGAAAGCACTAAAGGGCGAGTTCATTGAAGAGGAGCCAACTGGATTAGTCTCGGGGGTCAAAATCAAGCACCTGACCAAGGTACAAGGAGTGTGTGTATTATTTTGAGGACAGGTTGTTATCCAGTGTGTTATCCAGTGTGTTATCCAGTGTGTTATCCAGTGTGTTATCTAGTGTGTAAACACAGTCATTATGATCTGCATGGGGGCTGCTTATATTTTTTAAGGCCCTACCCATAAAGCTTGTGTAAGGATTTAGCTGTAATTGATATTTTCTTGATTACAGGCTTTTAAAATGGGCAATAAGACCAAAGAAGCAGTGAAGGACCTTACATTAAATATGTTTGAAGGCCAGATCACGGTGCTGCTTGGACATAATGGGGCCGGAAAGACCACCACACTGTCTATGCTGACTGGTGAGCTACATTAATGATTTAATCAGTGGATACTATAATGCCTCAGATTCCTTCTCCTCATAGTCATTCTGCTCTTATTTGATCTTGCTTCCCACTCACTTCATGTGTTATTTCTTGTTTTTTCAGGCTTGTTTCCTCCCAGCAGTGGCCGAGCTTACATCAACGGCTATGATATATGTCAGGACATGGTGCTGATCCGCCGCAGCCTAGGTCTGTGTCCACAACACGATGTGCTTTTCGACAACCTCACAGTCCGTGAGCATCTACTTTTTTATGCCCAGGTAATTTATTTTAGCTCTAGACATATGATACAAAGAAAAGATTTATAATAGAGAGCCTAAAATATGTGAAACATCATATGTACTTGCCAGTTTCTTTTTTTTTTTTTTGGAAAAGTATGAAATTATTGTTATTACCAGGTAATTTTTTAAATTATTATTATACCACATGATACCACTTTAAAATCTGATTGATTTCAGGGTATTTATTTTCTTTTAACATCATGACTAACAGTTGTGCTGACTCTTCTTTGTACAGTAATGTATTTTTTTTTTACATAGTTTAGTTAATTACAAGGTTCAGATCACATAATTAAGAACTAAGCAAAGTCAGTGGATTATAACATGTAGTTTACAAAGAAATGAATCTATAGATCATAGAAAGTTGTTGATCTGTAAAATCTTTGTGTACAGTAAGTTTTTGTGCTTCTAGTTTGGTGGGGACTTGACAAGCTGCAGCTTATTTGTTTTAATAAGTTGACAGAGAAAGAGAGGCTGGTAAGGGAGCGATTGATGATAAGATGAAGTAATTGATGACAGGAACTAACTTGTTAAACAGGATAATAGAAACTAATTGGTTTTGTCTATATTATACTATTAAAAGTATGTCATGGTAAAAATGTAATGGTAGACAAATTGTTGTGTTACAAAAGGAGTAAAACACACTGGGACATGCTGTTATACTATAGAGAAATAATCAACTTTTATTCATACTGTCTTGTTCTTGACAATTCAATAGCACATCCTATTTTATTTGAGCTCTTACAGTACATATGCAGGTTAAGGTTGTAATACTGAACATTACAAACATTACAGTCTAATGTTTATATAAATGAGGTGCAAACAAATAGTGATTCATAAGTATTTACAGCCACCATTGAGAGAGTCATTTATTACCATGACATTAAAAGCTGTTGCGCAATTAATTTAAATCTGGGATAAAAAGGCAGACTGAAGATTGCCGGTGATCACCTGAAAGAGTGTTCTTTGGTCAGATGAAATAAAAAAAAAAA
>JAAGKR010001771.1:0-77500 GCA_011419295.1 Clarias macrocephalus
AGAAAGATTACACAGTACTGTGCAAAAGTCATAAGCCACCCCTTATTTTTTTATATATATTTCACTTCCAAAGATCCAGACGTTCTCGCATTTTTTTTTTTATGTAATCTTGAGGAATAGATCTCTAGGCTCCTTAATTTCTGGCTCTCATTTTCAGTCCAGTCCCTGTTGACCAGTGTAAGAGGAATGTTTTGTTTGTTAATGAATCATTGGATCATCAAAAACACCTAACTTGACACGGACCAGTGAGAAACAGGTGCAGATGATGACAGATGATCAGGCAGGTGATTAGTACAGTATACTGGTGATGCTGAAAGCTGAGAGGGTGGAACAGACGAGAGGGGAAATGAGGTTGCTGCTTAGGTTGTTAAACAAAAAAAGAAAAAGAAAAATTGTATCTTTAGGCACTTTGCAGCCTGTCATAGTAAGAAAGTTGTTCCCAGTGCTTTAAAGAAATGAGGGGTGGCTCAAGACATAGTATTGTATATTGCAATTTCATCAAAATGTTTCCATGTTCAAAATTATAATGTCAGACATTGCAAAAGAAAAAAAAACTTGACAAGCATAAATATATGATAAACTAATAGGCTCAACATAATACAAGCTTATTATTATTATTATTATTATTATTATTATTATTATTATTATTATTATTATTATTATTATTATCTCATCAACTCTCATCATCTACAGTATACTGCTTTATCCTGTATACAGGGTCACAGGGGCCAGGAGACTTAGGGCATGAGGTGAGCTACACCCTGGACAGAGTGTCAATCCATTGCAGGACACACACATATACTTACACACTCACACACTACGGGCAATCTGCATGTCTTTGGTCTGTGGGAGGAAACCAGAGTACCCAGGGGAAACGCACTAAGGACATGGAGAACATGCAAACTCCATGAACACTGAGGCGGGAATAGAACACGGACCCTGGAGGTGCCAGAAGACAGTGCTAACTACTAAGCAACCGTGCCGCCATCATCATCATCATCATCATCATCATTATTATTATTATTATTATTATTATTCATGTACATATTTACTAAATATTATCTGTTTTCTAGAGTTACTAAAACTATTTTGCTAAGTTATTTTCCACTTGGGCTTATTATTCATAATGTTAGCACTTTCTAAAGAAAGTTATACCCACACTAAGGGCCAATCAGGGGACTCAAACCAAGACATACTGCCCCTCAAAATAATAGTCAAATCTCAGATTTCCCTGCACGTTGACTCCTGCACTCTTGTACACGTCTCGTGCTCTGCCTCAAATGTTGGGTACTGTAATGGTCACTACTCTCACTTCTGTTGCTGACCAGCAGAGGTCACCATCAGTAGAGTTATTAAGTGCTTGCAACCTTAACATTTTATCTAAACTGCATGTGACATCCCAGGAAGAAACCTTGCCAATGTTTCTGGGCATTTAATTACTTCCTGCTTGGTTCTGCTGGATATTATCTCTGGATAGCTGTTTTAATCTACTTGAATATCTGCCTAGAAATACCAAATGTGAACTTACATATCTCACATATGGTGCATCTGTTTAAAAAAATATATGCCTTTTGGTCTATTCCTGTTTTTCATTTAAGAAAATATTTTGTGTCTCATGTTTAAAAATGTTATTATCCTATTGAAAAAAAAAAGTTATGCTTCTCAATACAAAAGTATGTATACCCTTGGGGACACAGGCTGCAGCTGGCTTGGCCCTCACTGATGCTGATGGCTCCTTGTGGACAGGACTGCGGCACACTCGACCCTCTAGGACAAAAGTAACCTACAGTATGGTATGGTACAAAGATCGTGGACATTAAGTTAAGGTCTTAAAGAGATGAAAGTTAGATTTAATTCAACCTGAACAGAGAAAGCCTGAAAACCTGCAGGACATGGCCCTCCTCTGTGGTCTATGATTAAAGAATTGGGCAGAAAAGCTCCTTGAGTGCAGTAGAAACCTTCCCAGCATTCCCCTTTGGGAGCAGTCAGTCCAGGTGTGTCACAGTAATGACCAGGAGAGCAGGGAACACACTCGTCCTGCAGGAGAGAAGTGTATCTTTATAACTCACCTACTCATGGACATGAAATAAATAAGCCCATGAAATAAATAAATGCACATACTGTACATTATCAGCGGGCATGGTTAAATGTGCACATAGCATGAAATTGATGCAAGCGCAATAACAATAATAAATGATCAATGGGATCTTACAGTAAGACGTTATCCACAGTGTGACACATTTTTACTCTCATACCTCTAAGGCTAATTTGGTCCTATCACTAAAAGTGCCCACTGGACAAGGCTGGGGGTCAGCGGTGGCTTCTGGACAGAAATGACCAGCAGGACAGGGTCCACCATCGCCTAAGAAAATAATACCGTCTAAGTTCTGGTTACAAAGCAGAATTTAAACCAATTTCTAGTTTCCAAGACCCTTAGAGACCATTTACGTATAGGAAGTGAAATTGTAGATAAATAATGTGTTTTTTTTTTTTATAATAGCTAACATCACATAAATCATCAAATACTCAAAAAAAAACATCAAAGATTAAGCCAGTTGTGTAAAGTAATCAATAAAAATATATATATATTACTTAGAGAGCTGTTGTCATTTCCCCGGAATGCATTGTCTTGATTTTGCATAGTTAATCTCTAATTAATCAAAACATACGATCGATTCATTGACAACTGTGGCCAAAAGTAGTAAGACAATGTGGCTAAAGAGTTAATAACAATCAGCAGCTTTATTTAATAGATGGAACACATGTGGCAGGATTTTTTCCTGCTGTATCCACACTGTAAACCCGAGTTAGTTGGCAAAACTCAAAAAAAATTCGAGGTGATCAGTTACATCAAATTTTTTAAGTAATGATGTTTCCAATTTCAAGTAAACAGAACTATCAGTTTTTGAGTTTGTTGTACTCATTCATAATAATCGTTCTTTACTTGCATTATTGAGTAGCCTAACTCATGCTATTTAATAGCAATTATCTTTTTTTTTAGTTGTTGCAAATCATATAAATTGTTGTTGGTCTTTCGGTGCTCCCAGCAATGGGTCGCCACAGCAGACGATCCGCACACAAGCTTGGCACAGGTTTTTACGCCAGATGCCCTTCCTGACGCAACCCTCCCATTTTATCTGGACTTGGGTCAGGCACTTCATCCAGTTGTTGGGGCCTTTCACATGGCAGGAGAAACACCTACGACTGAGCCAGCAGTGCCCTATTGCCCTGATGACGTCAGACACAAAATCACTAGTCTGAAAGATTTTAAGTTGGTGGAACTTTTAGGTGACAGTTACTGTTACTTAATTACTTACACTTACTTAACATATCAAATTTGTTCAGCTAACTTGAAAAGTGTCATTTCTACAAACTCAAAAATACCAAAAGGTTCTAAATACTCATCAAGGTCTATTAATTTGAACTAATTGTAATTATTTAAGTTAACAGCACTCAATATGTTTAATTATTTAGAGCATTAGGGTTTACAGTGCAGGGTATCCAACTGACTAAAACTAAGGAATTCTAGGGAAACTGGGGAAATTCTGTGGCAAATGTCTGTACTGTATGTGATCTTCAGGAAACAGACGTCTTTTTCGACTCTATACTCAACCGGATCCAGAAGTTTTGATAAAGAAAGGATTTCATACTAAATTGAGAACGTCAATAAAATATCAAATTTCACTTTTGTCTCAATACTTTTAGACATCACAGTACTTAATTAGAAAAAGCAGCTCAGCTCAGCTGTTTAAATTACAATAGACATTAGACAAGCTAATCCCATTTATACCTGCATCACTCATTTTTTCTCTTTCTTGTACCTGTGGACAAGGTGAGAGGCTGTGGTGAGGTGCTTCCACCTCTGCAGTAATATCCTGCAGAACACCGTCCAGATGTGGCGGTAGCATTCTGGTAGGAACAAAAGTGTCCTCCATCACACTGCCTGCACTGAGAGAGCTCATTTAAGCCAGAGTCTGGGCTGTAGGTACCTGATGGACAAGCTCGCCACTCATAAGCCGTGCCTTCTGGACAGTAAAAGCCTACAGGTAAATCGACAATTGTTACACAGACACCCTTTTGGAAACAAGTCAAGTAAAATGCACAGTGTGGCGCTGTTTGCTTTCTTATCGTATTTATTGGCTCGATTCTGTGCTCTGCAGGAAAGGTCTTTTCTAACAGGACAGAATGATTTTTTTTTCAGTAGCTACTTAAAGTGTTGCACCACCATGTCCCAGAATAAGTTAGACAAATGTCCACATGGTCTCCATTTTTACCTTTTTATTGTGTATTAATTATTTTCTGTATAACTGTTCCATACTGTATGTGTGACCATCTAATTAACCAATTTATAAAGCCTTTCTTTTAGTATTTTAACATAAACACATAAGATGTTAATACTGTACAGTACGTGTCTATAAGAAGTGTAAGAAATGAACAAATCACCCCAACCTTGTGGACAGAGTAAGCGAGCTCCGTCCGCACAGTACCACCCAGCAGTGCAGGGCCAACACCGAGAGGCCTGCGTGGCAGTCATGAATGTCCCTGGATCACACGGCACAGGTCGAGTGGTTCCATCGGGACAATAATGCCCCTGTGGGCACATGTTTCCTGAGATCCCATCAGTAGGCATGGGGGTTGTTGCTTTTTCAATACAGTAAAATCTTTAAGCAACAAAATACAAATCATTTGATTACCTCGATAAAAGTTTCTATGAATAATTTTTATGTAAGAAAACGAAAAACTTTGTTTTTGCACACACCCTTCAGAACAGAGTCCGGTGGGCAAAGACAGGGCAGTAGTAGCACAGTAGAATCCTCCAGGGCATGGCTGACACTCATCTTCACTCCTCATGCCTGTGCTGTTTGACAAGGTGCCTAATGGACATGGCATAGGGCTGATAGTACCTACAGTGTGAAAATAAACTTATTGTTAGAGGTATAACAGAATGCAAAACAAAATATGGAATGATAGGACATAACCCAGAACCACAGGTATACTGTAGCTATGCACTGTTATCGAAATAAAGAGTTCCTTGGCCAGGTCTGAGCTTCCTGTCGCTTTTTTCTAATACCGTCCGTAAATATATGCTTAACATGAGCAAAATAATAAATAAATAAATAAATAAATAAATAAATAATCACACACAATTAAATGTATTTAACCACCCATCACTCTGGATAGGGTCAATCTGGAATCATCAGACCACACCAGATTACCTTTTCCCATTGCTCTGAAGTCCACTCTCCCCAACAATTTTTTTTTTCTGATTAGTCTGAATAATAACTGATCTTCTTATGTACACACAGATATTTATTACCAATCCCCTGCATTCTAATAACATTGTGTGTGTACAGTATGTACTGTGCATTAAATGCTCTTACTTTTATGTTTAAATATAATTATGGTTTTTAGTTTTGATTTTTTTTTTTTACCATACAACTTCACCAAGTGATCTTCATTCCTTATTTATTTATTTATTTATTTATTTATTTATTTATTGTGACCACATTTCTTTAACATAGTTGATGGTTTAGCACGATTCTTCCAGGTTTTGATAGTGTATTGACAGATTGACAGGCTTCTTAACCCAGTCCTAGTCATTTCAAATCTCCCTTCTTGTTTTCTTTGCTTGATGCAGCACAATAATTGAACCCTTCTGAAAGGGAGACATTTTGTTGGCTATGCAGTGTAGAATAAGATGTAATAATGGTTACTTTAGTCATGCTGATTAATAACTTTCTGGGCATAATTCTCAACAGTTATTGCCAAGTTATTGCCATATTCCATGTCTGTAAAGTTTGTTTTTGACTCAGTGTTTTGTATTGTGGTATGAGTTTATGTGATTCTCTCGACCCTTGTCTGTTTTTTCACCTTGACCTGGAGTAACCCTTGGATATTCTTTGCCTTGCTTTATCTGTTATTAAATTGGAATCAAACTGCACTTCAACCCAACCTTATATCCTAATAGACATACTACAGTATGGGCAGCTTGGTCTGTTCAACAAAAATGTATAGCTGTTCAGATCTGATTGGTCAGAGTGTGTTGACAAATTTTCAACAGCAACATGACATCGATGTTGGTTTTGGTTTTAAGCTACAGGTTTATATTACACTTGTTTTAATATATAATTGTTTCTATAATAACAGTACATTCCTATGGACTTGTACAGTATGACAGACTCCACATAATTTAAGCCTAAGAATCAACTGTTAAATGTTAAATCTTATAGCTGACATGGGGAAAACATCTGAAAATAGGCATTTTTTAGACGGCTAATATGAGCCTTAGGATAAGTTTTTTACACAGGAAGATCTTCAAGACAGAAGAACATATCAAGCTGTATTGTTTCAATAACTTCAATGGTTGGAAAAAGAGAGACTGGTATTGGTCAAGTGTTTATTCATCCATGGATTTTTGATAACAGATTTACCCTGGTTAGGTCATGGTGGATTTCATTCAATTCTATTCAATTTTATTTGTATAGCGGTTTTAGGACAAAGCAGAAAAAAAGCCTTCAAAGCCAAACCTGGAAACATTGGACAGAGGGCAGGAACACTATAACATAGGTGATATCAGGAACTAACTTGTTTTATGGACTAATAAGTAAGCATTTATGGTCATTAAAATATATATTTTATAAGCATTCTTTTGTGGTTTAAGAGAAACAAAAGATTCTGTGGCATAATGTTATACGAAAATAGTAATCCATTACATTAGCCATAAGGCTCTAAATGAACCATTTTCAGCATGCCCCTATTATATTTTATTATTTATTAAATTCTCTAGATGACATCATGCTGTTTTTCATGAATCCTTGCTAATTATGACTTTATGTAGAACTGTGACTGATGGCACTGTTGTATTACCATTAGGGCAGTAGTGTCCAACTGGACAAAGCGATCCCGATGGTCCAGCAGAAGGACTGGCTGAATGGGAGCCCTCTCTGCACCAGTACCCAGATATGCACAGCCCTATAATACAAAATCAGTTCTAAGTCAAATTATTATAATACGTTAGCAGAATTACATAGCTGCACCTGTAGTTTACCTGCAGGCCCTGCTAAGCCAAAAAATGGGCAAAAGTGTCCTGCTGGACACAAAAGGCAGCTGCTTAAGCTGTCCGCGCCCTCTTTTGAGTTGTAGCTTCCAACAGGACAAGGGAACTGCGTGGCATAGCGGGTTCCTTTAGGGCAGTAATATCCTTTAGGACATGACTGCAGGACAGATACATTATTGACTCCAAAACTCTCGTCGCAGTAAAAACCTGATTAGAGAGAAAACAGCAAATTAGGAAATGGTGTGAAATTGTAGCTCATGTTCAGCACTTAACGTACTGGTTCATAACAAGATGTTTATAACTATATCTTGCCCTCTTCACAGACTGTGCAGTTGGCCTGCTTTTTCTTGTCCTGGTAAGTCCCAGAGGGGCAGAGAACTGGAGCAGGGCTTCCTGGGGGACATTGGTGACCGAGCGGACAAGGTAGAGCTAGGTCATCAGTCTGGCCAGGGGGACACCAATAACCTGTCATACAGAGGACAAGGACAGATAGATATAGCCTCAAAACATGACTATAAGGATTATGAGGTTTTATAAATAGACTGAGGATTGAACTTGAATTATGTTCTATTTCTGTGAGATTGATAGACCATGTGTGTAGAAGACACGTCCTGCCTTTAGCTCAGTCTGACGGATGTTCATCGAGTTCTTGGCAAGTATACAAATCTTTCCCGATTCAGTATGTGCTCACACATTAATCTACAGTACTTGTCTAATTAGCTGCACAGGCATTAGCATTATGAAAATCTAATACACATTCCCCCTAGATAGCAATCCCCTCTAAATGAAACATCAATGGTAGTAATAATTACTGATGTCTAAAATAATTACAGGGGAAACCAGTGATTTAATCCCAGCTCTGGGTTGTATATTGAGTACTTTGCTATATTTACCCTCACTGCAAGGCGCTGTAGGTGCTATCAGGCCTCTCGTGCTGCAGTAGTGTCCCGCTCTGCATGACTGACACTGAGACCGGTGCTTCAGACCTGTTACTGGAGAGAATGTTCCCACTGGACATGGTTCTGGCTCTCTAGAGCCTTCAGCTGATTGAGAAGAATAGAGCAATGACTAATTTGGTTTATAGTCATCTACAGATACATTAGGTTGACCAGTGAGCCGTAGTTACCACAATAGGAGCCAGAAGGGCAAATATCACCAGTGATGCCATCTGTCGGTTTAGACTGAGCTGCTTCCCCAGTGCAGTAATAACCTGAAGCACAGGGACCACTTGGCAAAGCCAGACCTGTTAGAGAAAGCCATTTTGACACTACTGTTATATGAAAGAATATTCTCCTTTTGGAACTAACCAAAACTTCTCATAATCATACAATCATACAAAAGTGAGTACACCCCTCACATCTCTCATTTATCACAACAGTGCATAAATGACTCTTTGACACAATGAAAAGTAGTCAGTGTAAAGTTTGTATAGCAGTGTGAATTTATTGTCCCCTCAAAATAACTAAAAATACAGCCAATAATAGCTGAACTCCTGGCAACAAAAGTGAGTACACCTTGAAATGTGTAATTGTGAAATATCAATATTTTGTGTTGCCACCATCATTTTCCAGCATGGCTTGAATTCTCTTAGCCGTGGAGTTCACCAGAGCTTCATAGGTTGCCACTGGAATCCTCTTCCACTCATCCATCACAACATCACGGAGGTGGTGGACATTTGACACCTTGTGCTCCTTCACCTTCCTTTTCAGGATGCCCCAGAGGTGTTCTATGGGGTTTAGGTCTGGAGACATGCTTGGCCAGTCCATCATCTTTACCCTCAGCCTCTTTAGCAAGCCAGTGGTCATCTTGGAGGTGTGTTTGGGGTCATTATCATGCTGGAACGCTGCTCTGCGGCCCAGTTTCCGGGAGGGAGGGGATCATGCTCTGCTTCAGTATGTCACAGTATTCATTAGAATTTATGTTTCCCTCAGTGAGCTGTAGCTCCGCAATGCCAGCAGCACTCATGCAGCCCCAGATCATGACACTCCCACCACCATGTTTGACGGTAGGCAAGACACACTTGTCTTTGTACTCCTCACCTGGTTGCCGCCACACACACTTGACACCATCTGAACCAAATAAGTTTATCTTGGTCTCATCAGAGAACAGGACATGGTTCCAGTAATCCTGGACTTTAGTTTGCAGCAAATTGTTTGCGAGCTTTCTTGTGCATCATCTTTAGAAGAGGCTTCCTTCTAGGACGACAACCATGCAGAGCAATTTGATGCAGTGTGCGACGTACGGTCTGAGCACTGACAGGCTGACCTCCCATCCCTTCAATCCCTGCAGCAATGCTGGACGACTCATCCATCTGTTTTCCAAAGCCAATCTTTGGATCTCACGCTGAAAACGTGCACTCAGCTTCTATGGCCGACCATGGTGAGGCCTGTTCTGAGAAGAACCTGTCCTCTTAAAGTGCTGGATGGTCTTGGCCACTGTGCCAATTCGTTTTTTCAGGTCTTCTGAGAGTTGTTTGCCATGAGGTGCCATGTTGAACTTTCAGTGGCCAGGTTGAGAGAGTGGAAGAGCTTTTATACCAAATTTAACTCACCTGCTATCTGGTGACACCTGAGACGGTGTAACACTAATGAGTGAAGGAGGGAAGGAAAATGACTAATCAATTTTGGGCCTCCGAGTGGCATAGTGGTAAAAACGCTCGCCCTATCATCCGGAGATCGCTAGTTTGAATCCCGGGTGATGCTGTAACGTCTCGCAGTCGGAGGTCTAGAGAGAGCTGATTGGCTGAGCTCTCTCAGAGGGGAGGGATGAGAGGTACTTAGTGCTCCCACATTAATCACGGATCTACAGCCAGTCAGGGGCGTCTGTGAGCTGGTGCAACGGAGGGAGCGGATAGCGCTGTCCTCCGAGTGTCCTCAGTTCGAAAAGATGCAGTCGGCTGGCGTCACGTTGTTCGGAGGGAACACATGATAGTCTTCGGCCCTCCCGGCTGAGTGGTAGTTGTAGCCTTAATGTGGGAGCCCCCTAGTGACGGGGAGGAATTGGACACGACTAAATTAGGGAGAAAATCGGGGAAAAATCCAAAAAAAAAATAATTGTGCTCAATTTGTACATTTTCACTTAGGGGTGTACTCACTTTTGTTGCCAGGGGTTCAGCTGTTATTGGCTGTATTTTTTGTTATTTTGAGGGGACAATAAATTTACACTGCTATACAAATTTTACACTGACTACTTTTCATTGTGTCAAAGAGTCATTTATGCAGTGTTGTCCTATGAAAAGATATAACTAAATATTTGCAGAGATGTGAGGGGTGCACGCACAGTGAGCATATGAAAGACGGATTCACAGGTAGGATGAATTTATAGAACACCTGATTGGTCAAACGGAGTCATGTGATCATTGTTTCTGCGTCTGATTGGTGAAACAACCAGTTACATGTGTAGAATAAATGGTTAAAAGTAACGAGTCGAGTGTAGCCGAATGTAGCGGAGTAAGAGTAGCGTTTCGTCTTCACAAAGCTACTCAAGTAAAAGTAAAAAGTATGGTGCAGTAAAACTGTTCATAGAAGTACTTTTTTTTTTCAAAAAGTTACTCAAGTAAATGTAACGTAGTAAATGTAACGTAGTAAATGTAACTCGAAACTACAGACCTCTGCTTGTGCCTCAAGAAAAAAATTGCAAACTTGCCCAGTCATTTTCCTTTTTGAATTAAATCAAGACACAAGACATGAATGTATCAATATTTCCAATCCATTAATGGAATAACTAATTACATTCATGTGAATACCCAACACCCCATGAATACCATAGCAAAACTGTACAGGTAGTCCCCGCCTTACAAACGAGTTCTAATCTGTTCGTAAGTCTGATTTGTTCTTAAGTCCGACAAAGTGAGACTTACTGTATATGCCTTTGAGATGAATATACAATGTAAAGCATACCTTGACTAAATCTGTCCACTTTCCCCCACTGTCATCATGTGGCCAAATTGCACCTTAGGAAATTAATGTCACAGTGAAATGTAACAGTGTTGTCTCTGCATCTTTAAATCGCGAGGGAAATCCCAGACGCCAACTTTGTCTCAGAGCTGTTTTCCACTGTATTGGACTGTGAACTCTATCTTGATTGAACCGGAAATAAAACCGCAGTCTGTTCATATCTGTGGAAATTATCTGTTTGTAAGTTGGCGATTACCTGTACTTGTGTTTCTCAGGAACTAATGATTAATCTCTAAATATGTCTATCAAAAATTACCCTCGGTTTTAGTATATAAGTAAAAGAAGAAGAAGAAGAAGAATCTAACACACCTGTGGCATTGCAGAAGGCCCCAGGAGGGCAAGGTGTAGGTTCAGAGCTCCCTGTTGGGCAGAAGTACCCTGCCTGACATCGTCCACCAGTGGAGGAGGCTGGACACAGACAGTTAGCACTGGTGTAATTATCCAGATCGAAGGGTTGAGGGTTCCAGGCTGCAGAGACACAAAACCAACCTTGAAAAGAAAGAGAAGACCAAAACATTGGGGTTATTATACATTATACAAGTTGTATAGAAACAAGTGCAGATCTGAGCACTTACAGTGTTCTGTGTTTGATTCACGTGACATTATACCAAAACGTGATTTGAGATTTCTCGGTGAATCACCTTTGGTATTAGCGCTCACTATGAACATGTAATATGTATGCAACCTGTTTAGTTTGTTTGTTGTGTTTGTTTTAATCTCAAAATCATCTGGAGAGTAGTATAAAGTAGACATTAAAAACAGTAACCAGAAGTAAAAAGAGTTGTTTTATAACCTCAAAAAATGTCACAATTTCCAATTTCCAATTTAGCATTCAAGCAATGATTTTGATTAACGGAATCAAAGTGTGCCAAGAAAACGTGTGGCACATGATTAATTAATTGCATAAAATTAAGTGTTCCTAATATAGTATTTAATGAGGGCATATTAAATCACTAGAAAAATCATTTGACATTAAAAATACTGTATACTGTTTGTTTTAACTGAGGAACTAACCGGCCTTGCATTTCCCAGACACAGCTGTTAATCTTTCCTTCTCACAGTAGTGGCCTGGCAGGCAGGGCAGGCAGCTGTCCAGGCTCTGGGTCATAGGCTCAGGGTTATAGTAGCCTCTTGGGCATGGGAACTGAGTGGCATGTGTTGTGCCTGTGCAAAATATTCAGTGCGTTACATTTGTGATAATGATAAACAAGTAAAAGTGAAATCAGAGATCACTGCATTTCATGTCACACCATCAGGACAGTAGAATCCAGGAGGGCATGGAAACTTAGTGTAGTTGTTGGTGCTCTCTGGGCAGTAGTATCCAGCGTGGCAGAGACTACATTTAATTTGTCCAGTAAGGTTTGTGTAGGTACCAGCCGGACAGGGAAGAGGCATGACGCTGCCTAGTGGGCAGTAGTGTGCTTGGGGACATAACCCACCATCTGTACCAGCACCTGCACACAAGTTAACTGGCCATATTAACAAATCTTACTTCATTTGTAACACTAATGAGACCAATATAAACATACTGTATTATTACAAATTATTATACCTGTGGAGGAAATAGCACCACCAGGACAATAGAAACCCTCCTGGCAAAGTCCCGATGGCCTGCTTAGGCCGACAGAGTCACAGAACTGGCCAGGTGGGCACAAACTACAGGATGAGCTCTCTGTGATATAAAGGCTGTGAGCAGAATGACGGTTATTTAGCCATCTTATCATTTGATTAAACTTATGGGTGGGTTGTACTGTAAGTGTTACCTGCTTGAAAAGGTCCCAAGTGGGCAGGGAAGAGGTTGGCTGGTGCCTTCAGGACAGTAATGGCCTGGAGGGCATGCGCCCCCTATCCCTGTGCTAAAGTTCCCATCAGGGTTCCTAAAATTTATGCCTGGAAGAATGAAGGTCATATAGGAAGCCTTGACTAAATATATAACCGCCATCTGACAATGCACTCAAGGATGAGATTCTAATAAAAATGATGTGGGGAAATAGAAGCTTTTATAAAGAGACAGATGAAACTAACTTGGCATACCTGCTAGACAAAAATACCCTGACTGGCAGGGACCAGTTGGTTCCACTAGTCCCCATTCCTCACAGTACATTCCTTAAAATGATAGGTGGGTGTGATAAATACAATACCCGATGAATGCAATAAACACTGCCAAAGAAGTAAGCATAGCAGGGGCACTGTTCTCACCAGCTGAGCACAGTGAACACTGCTCAACTTGTCTCTGTCCTGCTTTGGGGTTGTATGTGCCTGGAGGGCATGGGAGGACATCCTCCACTGTGCCCCCCAGGCAGTAGTGTCCTTCCGGACAAAGCTGGGCCTCCTCGCCTTCCATACAAAGCCATCCAGGAGGACAGTCACTGCACTTGGCAGCCCCTGTACATACAGCACAGCTCTTTAATAATAATAATAATAATAATAATAATAATAATAATAATAATAATAATTATTATTATTACAAAAATGACAGAACAGAATAAATTAGAAAGCGCATACAATTGTGGAAAAACAGCATGTATTATTTGCATCTAATGAAGATGCATAGCAGTAGAGCTGGAGGGTATGAAAAAAAATGACTGCAATAAAATTCCATGACAATCACAGGATTAATTCATTTATATTACATTGTAATGTGTGTGTGTGTGTGTGTGTGTGTGTGTGTGTGTGTGTGTGTGTGTGTGTGTGTGTGTGTGTGTGTGTGTGAGTCAGAAAATCCTTTATTATCATCCACAGTTATTTTAATATAAAAAAAAAATCCATTGCATGCTTACACATCATCATATTAAAAATATAATAATATGTACTAGATAGTGTGGCTTTAACAGCAGGAGATGGAAAAGCTAAATAATTAATAGTTTCAGCAATTGCTATGGTAACAAAGCTACACTAGATTAAAATGATTTAAATGAAAGCGCAGTAAAAAGCAGCTCTGATTCGACAGCTAATGCGGTAATGTGTGTTTAATTTAAAAACTGTGTACCAGTAGTGTTGGAGTATGTGCCATCAGGGCAGTGTTGAGGTGAAGTGCACCCTTGTGGGCAGTAATATCCTGCTGGGCATCTGTTTCCAGTAACCCCGTCTACAGGAGAGGAGGTCTTAGCACCACTTATACAAAAAAATCCTGTATGGGGAAATGTAGACAAATCACTAAATCTGTGACAGGCAGATTTGATACAGCTACAGAGCAGATAACATTAAAGTAAAACAATATACCGTATATGTTATACATGTTAACAATGTGGACAACTGACCGTCTAACTTATATTTGCTTATTCTAGATTTATTTCCTTTTTACTCTTATAATAATCTCCAGACTTCCCACTAGATTTTGGAGCATAGCTGTGAGTATTTATGCTCATTAGGAAAAGTTTAAAAGGTGCATAAAAAACTTTTTCAAAGGTGGTTAGTTGGGTTGAGGTCATGGTTTTGTGCAGGCCCTCTCATCCTCTATACACGAACCCTGGAAACTATTTAATACCTTGGAAAGTCTTAATTGACCTCGCCTTTTTCACAGTGGCCTTTCAATTGTGAAAAAGGTTTGAACCTCTTAGTTCCGGTTAGTAAATTTTAAGGCTGCAGCATACAGAGACATCCTATACAGTTGTTTTGCTTCCAAATTTGTGCCATTTCAACATTTTGGGGAAAGCTCATAGGAGTGGTCAGGTGTCCACATACTTTTGGCCATATAGTGTATCTGCTGTATCGTGTAATGCATGAGTGTGTATGTGCTGGTGCCCTGCCATGGAGTGCCACCCCATTCGAGGTGTACCCCTCCTCGTACCCTGAGTCCCATGGGATAGGGTTCTGTCCCTGAACAGGATAAGCGGTATAGAGAATGAGTGACAGAGAGAGAGAGAGAGAGAGAGAGAGAGAGAGAGAGAGAGAGAGAGAGAGAGTCACTGTATTTTGAAGCAGCTGCACTATATACATTGGCAGTGCTGTCAAATTTTTTGTGGGTTGATTAGTTAATATCTATAGATGACAGATTTCTTTGTCAAATCTAGAACACTCAGGCATATAAGGACAATGCCATCACTGAGCAAAATCAGTGCTGTTTTATACTTTTAGAAGAGAATAATGCTTCGATACATCAGTAATTATTTTTTTCTAATAGAATTTATATTTTAGGGGAAGCACATTTGAATAATCTTTTACACAAAATCTCACAGCTCATAGCTAAAAGACTATCCAACAGCTTACTGTCGTTCTATGCAGAAACATGATGTACTACATTAAAAGCTTTTTGATAGTGAAATTAGTAATGGATAATCATATATTAGGTACGCAAATAAATATTTTTTACATTTTAAATCCAATATAA
Organism: Clarias macrocephalus; assembly: GCA_011419295.1. Lineage (NCBI taxonomy): Eukaryota > Metazoa > Chordata > Actinopteri > Siluriformes > Clariidae > Clarias > Clarias macrocephalus. The sequence continues at coordinate 15,344 of JAAGKR010001771.1, forward strand.
TAATGTATGATCATGCATTTTTCAAAGCCCTGAGGATCGAACCCATGTTGATGGCGCTCTGCAATAGCCACATAAATGATGTTGCTATTGCTATTGCAATACATATTCTCCCCTTCACTTTCCATCAGTACCAACATCTTTGCAAGATTTCAGAATGTAATTGATTCACATTAATAGTGTATATATAATTATATACATAAATATAATCATCAAATACCTGTTTAAAGCCGTTTAAAGTTGACAGGTTCAGTGTAGTTTGTAATAGTGTAGCTTAATATATGTTATCATATTATTATACAGTATTAACTACCACTTTTTATGTTTACAGTACATAATCAAAATATGGGATGGGGCAGCACATTGGGCGCTTATTTTACTGGTTGGTCAACTAATGAATAGATACATAATTTGCTCGTCCCTGTACAGCATTTGCTTTCTCAGTGCTGTACCTGCAGCACACGCTCCTGTGGGCTGTGTGAGTCCGGTCTTGTTACAGAAAAACCCTGCAGGGCAAGGTGAGCAGAAGGACAGGTTCCGAGCTCCGAGCACACTGCTCCACGTTCCAGTGGGACACGGGTGCTGATGTGGGTGTCTGGTGCCCTCCGGGCAGTAATAACCAGCCGGGCAGACATCTCCGAACCTGAAGTTCACCTGATGAAATTTATGAAATGATGGTTGTTATCAATAAGCACTGTTTATTTTTTCATTAATTCTCATTTATTGATGCATAGTTCTGACTGTTTTGTTCTGCCTCTGTCGATGAAAACAAAATGATACCCAAACAGATTTTGTTTGTTTATCTGCGCATGGTGGGTGTAATCATTCATACTGTATGTGTCATTGCCAAAAGCCCTTGCTCTGGCCCTGATTTATGCAATCACACATTTTTATGCACAGTCAATCAACACATTTTTGTGAGGGGGTGAGAAGGGACATTCAGAAACTAGGTCAATAAATGTAGCTAGTTACATTAATGTGTGCCTTTAAAAAAAAATTTTTTTTTTTAAAGATGTCATAGATCTGTAATGACTAAAGATTGGGTTTCAGATGTTTTGTTAAGGCCAGTTAAATGAAGGGTTTTAATGAGACGATGCCCAAACAAGGCGAAGGTTTTGTGCTACCTAAAGGTTAGGGAATATGGCATCTTAACATTTTATTGTTAAATAAAGTCATTTCTATTCACCACATCTATGTAGTATGTGCAGTCACTGCAGAGAAGCCTTCAAACACATTTTACTCATCAATCACATACTGTATGATGAAAGTCTAACCACAGGCACTGAGCTACATTAAGACTTGAAATTGTATTATTGTGTAATAGTTTAACCATTGTATTATTACTATTCTCAAAAATTTTCCATGCATACTAAAAATCGTTTATATGACACCATGCCACACCACAAATGCCAGTAATGGTAATATCCAGAATGGTACAGTATATACAATTGACTAAAAAGTCAACAATGGAAGCAGAAATGAAACAAAAGCTGACAAATCCTTTTCTTAGTGCACCTAAAAGTACCTCTGTAGTATAAAGTAGCAACGTCAAATGTATAGCTAAAAGTTGAAAACAGTATGTAGGCAATCACAAATAATCTAGTGGTAATATTGTGTAAGGTATGCTATAGTTACTGGAGTGGCAGTGTTGGCTCCTCCGCTACAAAAGAACCCAGGCTCACATGGACCCTGAGGGCTTGATAGACCGGGAGAATGGCAGTACTGGCCAGCATCACATGGACCACAGTGCTCTACTTTTTCCGCTCCTGGATTAGCTATATAGGTTCCCTTTGTAAGGAGAAGAATGCACACATACAGTAGAAGTGAATGAGTCAATATGAAATCAGGGAAAAGAATGATAAAAAAAAATTTAATACTGACTGGAGGACATGGATGTGCAATAGATGTTCCAGCTGTACAGTAGTGTCCGGGGGGGCAAAGCGGCTGATGTGAGAGGCCTGTCAGGTTACACAATCTACCGGGCTTGCATTGAATGCATGCACTTTGTCCTCTTTCCTAATTCAGATAACAAGAAATTAGAGTCCAAAACAAAGTGCTTGGTTTCTAATTAGCATTCTGTACACGATTTGACTTACCGGTTGAAAAGAGCCCAAAGAGCAGGGCTCGGGCTTTACAGCTCCTTCTACAGAGTAATGGCCTTCCACGACTTGATGCTGAACAGGAGATGCAGAACCAGCGCTGCAGTAATATCCCGCAGAACATAGGCCAGTTGGAGAGGTGGCACCTAATCCTAAACAGTAATAACTGACAAAACAAGACAACAAGTCAAGACAAAGTCAAGATGTCAATCAATCAAACTTTCTACCCATCTGTCTGTCTGTCTGTCTGTCTAGGGGAACTAAGAGTGAGAGATACAGTATACTGTATATAGATGGATGTATCTGGAAAGACCATGGTGTACCAGCAAATGTATTCAGAAATGGCAGTCAAGTTTTGTAACTAAGGTTACATTTTGCTAAAAAGTCTTAATTTTCTTTTCGAATAAGTATTTCTTTCTAATGCAGTATCGCCAAATGAATCATGAAGATATCTCAAAAAAAAGTTGATTTGTGATTTGTATGTCCTGAGTATTTTTCAAACATTTTTCAAATTTTTCAAGGAGCTCTGCTTTTTTCATTTTATGGTGTTATTTAGTAAAGAATTTTGCAATTTTTTTCTAAATTCTGATCAATCTGATCGGCATCTCTGGCAACCTTTATGTTTCTTTAGTATTTTGCATACAATTAATGTTGTTGTTGAATTTGTTAATATGGTGCTAGTTACAATATTAACTATAAACCACAAGACCAGTAAGATTATTCCTGTCTTGAACATGCATACTCTCAGTAAGCGTATGGAACAAACTTATAATACACTTTTGTATACTTTGTATACTTTTGTATACTTTTTGCACACACGCGCAGATGCATTACAATAATAATAATAATAATAATAATAATAATAATAAATTCATAGCACTACTACTACTACTAATAATAATAATAATAATAATAGAGAAAGCGCAGTCGGAATCATCATTGAAGGAGAGAAGAAAATGAAGAATACAGTAAATACATATCAGAATTTACAGTTTGAGCTCGGCACGTTTATGAGCTTTGTTGCTTGCTGTCAATGGGTGCCTAAGAGAGATTAACACATTTTCGGTTTAAAAAGACCTTTCATAATACCTCAGACTGACAGATCGACTGCCATCTATAGGTAATGAACATCAATTTCACATGGCCCTTTTCTTGAAACGTGCGGTCTTAATGGCCACATCTGTACAGCTAAAAAGTTTCTTTCCTTTATGACTCAACATACTAAAGGCTTTGTCTTTTGTTTTAATCATCATATGAACTTTAACCAAGAATTTAAGCAAAAACTAAATAAAAAATACAATAAAAATAGAAGAAGAAAAAAAAAACCCTGGAAGTCTAGTATCCAGTAGTCATGAAGTGATGGTCTGGTTAACTTTCAGCTAAAATACTAGGTAAAAACTTATAATACCAATGTCATGCTTTGTGAAACATACCCTGCAGGACACTTGACACACTGCTGGACATGTTTAAGGCCAGTGCTGTTGCTGAATGTGCCTGAGGGACAGGGCTGCGGATGAGCTGAGCCTGGAGAGCAGAAACTTCCTGCTGGACACAGGCCACCAGCTGGCCCATCAATAGGAGTCTGCAATGGGATAAAAACAAGTCTGTGCACCTGAACCTGACAAGTTCTCCGAATAAATGTCCAGAGTCACCAAAAACTCTTACAGCACTATTAGACCGTTGTCTACAGTAGAATCCTCCCTCGCAGTTTCCTGAAGGTTTTATCTTGCCAACACCTGTGCAGTATTTGCCCCCATTGCAGAGAGTGCATTCTGACGCCTCACGTAAACCTGGCCGAGAGCTATAAGTGCCCTCCTCACATGGCTCTGGAGCAGAACTCCCCTCAGGACAGAAAAAGCCCTGACATAAAGCAAAGTCAGAGGTTTCTTCATCCCAATGCATTTCATACTTTTAAGCCATGACTCAAACACTATCTTTAATATTTTACCTGTGGGCAGACTGATGGTGTGTGTGTGGCAACACTCGCACAATAATATCTTGCTGGGCATTTTATACAGGCACCTCCACCATGTCCATGAGATTCATTCCTGAAGAATCCTGACTCACACGGGAATGAAAGAGGATGCCCAGTGCCCAAAGGGCAGTAATATCCATCAGGACAACCTCCAGTCTGAAAGCAAAATTATTTAACAGTAACACGATGGGGGGAGGGGGGGGGGGGCGTCTGGTCTTGGATGGTGAGGTGTACACACACAGTAAGTAGCACAAAAAATTAAGAGGAATAACTGATAACTGCCAACCATTTGTTACTATTAAATTTCTTCACACACAGAAAATTATATATTATATTATATTATATTATATTATATTATATTATATTATATTATATTATATTATATTATATTATATTATAATTTACTGTATGTATATATACGTTTATATTAAGACTAGGTGAGCTGATGGGAATAAAAGAACACTCAAAGATAACATCAAATAAATAGTATAGAGCATCTTTCTAAAATACAATAGTATTCTCAGTTATTACTCAGTTATAAAACGAAGGTTTGTTTTAAGCATAAGGGCATGATGATAGAATAATAAGGCTTTTAAAATATAACTCTAATGGCATGCCTAGTTTCAACAGAAATGATGACGTGAGCTGGGGGAATGAGGGAGCAATGTTGCATCATAATTGCAGTTGAAGAAGGATCAAACTATTCGAACTATTTATTTATATAGTCAACATTGAAAATCTAATTAAAATAAAGACTCACTGGTTCAGTAATTGGATGTTCATGTGGTTGCTGAGAGAAGCAGTACATTCCCACCGGACACACAGTGCAGTCCGATGGGTCCCGCAGTCCTGCTTTCCGACTGTAGGTGCCATTGGGACACGGTATGGGATGTGGATTCTACACAAAGCAGAAAAGTAGCGACTGCAATGACTGATTAAGCATATAGCCCTCCAAAATAATTGCAATCCTTCATGACAAAAAAATAAATAAATAAAACATTAAGGTATAAACAAGACTTATGACAATAAGAGGTTTTTGAGGTTAAAATAGATGAAAACTACTGTGCAGTTCAAAAATCATTGTGTTTTTTTCTTTCTTGTCTACTTTTGCTTTGTCTCATAGTAACAGATAACAGAGACTTTTTTTGTATGTGCAACCTCAGATTTATACCCCTGGGATACAGGACATGGTAATTAGACAACCAGAGAGTTTCTACGGATTGAGAGTAATAAGAAAAAAATATAAAAAATTTCAGGAATTACAACTTTTTTCAGTTGTACACAAAACATAAAGTAGTTTTAATACGATTTTTGTTAAGTAAAAATCTATTATTTTGCAAGTAAATAGGAAAAACGTAATAAAATTTTCAAGAATGACAACTAAAGTAAAAGTTGTTAAATAAAATCAATTATTTCTCCCATTTTAATGTTATATTAATAGTAAACCATTTTTGCACATTTTTATGAAGGGCACCAATATTTTTGGAAGGCACTGTTTTTTGTAACCTGGCATTACACTTTACACTTTTATACTTTAGTCATCACTTACAACACCACCTCCAGGGCAGTAAAAGCCTATAGGGCAGAGAACGGCTGAGCGCTGAGGATCTCGATCCAAGCCTTTGGAGCACAGAAAACCAGGTGGACACACCATCACTCTGAGCATGGCCTCCTCACTGGTGGTCTCATCACTGCAGTAGTGACCGGGTAGGCATGGCAGGCACTCCTCTGAGCCTTCATCCTGAGTGTAAGGTGACGTAAATAGTGGGAACATAACACTTTGACTAGACCCACATTAATTGTAACTACAAGCCCACAAAATATGTTTATACTTTAAACTGTGCTTACAGAATAACTGCCTGCCCCACACACTCTGGGGTGGACTGTGGCTGAGTGGGGACAAAAGTAGCCAGCTGGACACACAGCACAATCCTCTGGTCTTTGGCCTCCTCTGAACTGTCGAAATGTTGTTCTAGACACAAAGTCAATAAAAAGCATCTTCTCCCGTCTTCTCACTTCAATAATAATGCATGCAGAAAAATCACCAAGGCTTTTACTTACGGTGGGCAGGGTATAGGTTTAGACGAACCATCCTGGCAGTAATAGCCTTCAGGACATACCACACAATCCTCCTTTCCACCATTGCCCATTTTTATGCTGTAGGTCCCTCTAGGGCACGGAAACTGCATGCCATACATTGTTCCTGATAAGAGGAATTTAGTACACGTAGTATTGTTCAATTAAGATATGAGTGAAAATTATTGCAGTTGCTGCAGGATAATTCTCAAGCCTATAATAAGAATTTTCAAGCCACATGCTACCTTCAGGGCAGTAGTATCCCGAACTGCACCTTCCAGAAGGAACGCCTACACCAGCCAGACAGTACCAGCCTCGTGGGCATGGTCGACACTCGCTCTCAGACTCCAACCCACTGCGTTCACTCCAGGTGCCTGCTGGACATTTGTGTTGGGTGGGAAACATGGTGCCAACTGGGCAGTAATGCCCAGCAAAACAGGAGAGTGGCGGTCTCTGTATGCCACCAGTGCCTGAGTTGGAGAGTGAGCAGGGCATTAGAATATGGTACAGATACAATACACATGATTATGGTACTGGATTGTGGCTTTTAGGAAATGCATTAGTTCACAGGGTGGACTGGCACCTCGCAGACAGGCGTATCGTGCCGGACACAGCTGGCACTGAGAGCGGTCAGTCAGATCTGTCCGGTTGCTCAGGGTTCCAGGTGGACACGCATTGGCAGGGTCATTGGGTCGTGCTGAGCCAGGTGGGCATACAAAACTGGCATGGAGGACATTTTGTTTTATTTGCAATTTATAACTGAAACTGAACAGAACTTTAACATAAATTAAAGTGTGAAACTAGCTTATTTTTGGACTTACCCTGGCATGCATTCAACATCAGGTGCCTTCAAGGCCACCTGTGTACAGGCCTTGCCTGGGTAACACAATCTACAGTCTGTCGTTGAATCCTGCCCCTCCAATGGGTTAAAAGTGCCAGGCTGGCATGGCAAAGGGTCACTTGTTCCCTCTGGGCAGTAGAAACCCGCTGGACACTTTAGACAGTCCTTTACACCTGAGATTTATAAAGAACAAATATGTGAATAATTAATAGAATAGCTCTTTCTAAGTTCAAGAAGTATAACATTTTGAAATTACAAATGCCCTTACTAAGAGCGCCTTGATGTGGGGTGAAGGTGCCTCGTGGACATACAACTTCCACAACTGTGCCTGCTGGGCAGTATCTCCCTCGGGCACAGAGCAAACCTGGACCTGCAGACCCTTGTTCATCCAAAGGCAGAGAAGTTTAGACACCAAGCTTTACAACACCAATTGTGACTTTAGTATTAATTCAAGAAATGGTTCAAAATAACGAATATGCATGCACTAAAACTAAACTAAAAGAAAGAAATGTGACAGTTTAAACAGGAACAGTGACATAGGAAGGTAGAACAGGGAAGTTTTCCATCCCTTATGCAGCCTGACCCACATCACACACACATTGTGCTACAGATAAGAGGAAAGGAAACAGTTGAGGGCAGGAAATATGAGCTCCTATAAATATAGTTCATGTGGGTTTAAAAATAAGTCATTTTAGATTGCAGTCGGTACAACAACTTATGCTTCAACAGTGGTAAATACAACCAAAGTATATAAGAGAGGATACAGTATTTACTTTCTACATATATGAAGGTCTTAACGTATTAATGCATGTATTAGTATGTGACCTTACCTGTGGGACAGTAGCGACCCTCTGCACACCTCTTGCAAGCTGCCCTACTTGTCTGACCTAGTTGTCCTCCTGCGGTACCAGCCGGGCAAGGTGACCCATGTGGCACAGCGGTGCCCTCCTCACAGTAATAACCTTGGGGGCACAGAAACTGAGAACTGGGCCTCCGGGAAGTGCCCTCCAAGCAGTAAAACCCTGGAGGCAATTATACTAATTTCAGTAATGAAACTGCATTTTTTTTTTTTTTTTTGCATTAGACATACAGTAATTAAGCATTTCATTCAGATTAAAGAATTCTGTTCACAAAACAAATACTCAACATACTGTATATACATTTCAATTCTTTTGAACTTTTTCACATTTTAGGAAACTGAAACTGACTTGATTGAAATTATTTGATTTACACAGTATCCCGTATTTATAGTACACATATAATTGTAAATTTTTCTCTGACACAATGGTTACTTCTTCTACTACCTTTAGTTGCAGTTGCAGCTGCATGTCTTCTGGCAATTGTGATTTTAAATTCTGATATTTTTGCATTGTTGTTGACAAAATTGCTCGTGCGCTGTTAAATTGGATGGAAATGAACAGCAATTTTCAAGTCTTGTCACAGGTTCTAAAACAGATTGAGGTCTGGACTTTGACTGGGTCATTCTTACTGTACATACTCAAGTTTTTGGTTTTGATCCAGTACAAAGTAGCTTTGGTTGTATGATTGATATGAGTCATTGCCTTGTTACAAGGTGAACCACCAGTCTCTGTTCATAGAAAGCATTACACCTACCACCATGATACTACCACCACCATGCTTCATTGCTACATGTTCTCAGGTTGATAGGCTGTTGGGTGTCTACTAAAATGTAACTACTAAATGTCAGATTTTTCACCTTTGATCTTGTCAGACCAGAGAGCTTTTTTTCTTTTTCCTTTCTGTGTCTTAATATGGGATTTTATCTGTCTTTTTATTTTCAGTAATGACTTTCCTTTGGTAACTCTAGATCTGTGGATCTCTCCAGCTCCTTCATGGTTATCCTTCATCGTTGGTTCTCTGACTAAATGTCATCCTCACTGTTCAGTCACTTTTATTGTACAGCCTCCCCGGGGCATAGTCACAGATGTATTTTTTTCTAAATTTAGAAAATGATTTTATGGTGCTACATGGGATGTTCAAAGTTTGAACTATTTTTAGTAGTGGAAATCTTGGTCTGAATATGTTCTGCTACTTGATCTTTCCAGGTTTAAGATCATGCTTCATAATACTTCCATAAAGATGGACCCAGTTTAATTATTGAAGTGATTTCTGATGGCAATTAATGAAACTATGTTAATATTATGAATTACTTTTTGTGTAGATTTATGACACATGGTACTAATTAAGTAATTTTCAGTTAGTATATGTAACATTATAAATGTGGAAAAGGCAAGGCAGTTTTACATGATTTATATATAAAATATGGGTTATACTTTCTTTATTTTTTCCTTCATTCATTCATTCATTCATTCTTACATCATTGTCAGCTATTTTATCTATATTTAGCATAACTGGGATTGTTGTGATCTAATAAGACAATCAACTAAAGGATGTTATGTTTGTAGAGTTACAGCCTAACCTTCTTACAAACTGATAAGTTTTTTTTTTCTATATATTCTTAAAGTATTCTCTGTTAGCTAGGGGTCTACCTGCAGGGCAAATAGTACAGTCTTTTTCTCTCTGCAGACCCTCTTTAGGTCCATATGTTCCAGCTGGACATTGTACAGCAACACCTCCTACACAATAATGTCCTAAAAGAAAGCAGTTTGGGTCATAAACATAATTTTTAATTGCTGATAGTAATAAGTGCTTATTACTGTTTATAAATGTTATAAAAACTCACCAAAAGGACAGACATCACAGCCAGGTCCCTCTCCATCTCGATGTGTGCCAGGTGGACATGAGATAGACATTCTGTTCCTCTGGCTAGGCTGCAGTTCAGTCCTGGCCATGGATGCACAGGCTTCACTACTGTTACAGATTTTACATGAACTCTGGCCGGCAATATCTGTGTTATGCCCCATCGGACATGGCAGCGGCTGAGACATCCCACTGTGTGGGCAATAGCTACCTAATGGGGAGAAAATGAATAAAACATTTTGTACCGAACAACAGTTCTGGGTTGGGTGAAACCAGGTGAAAGTAGGTGATCAAATGCACTGAAGTGATCAGATGCACAGGTTTTTCTATTAGGTGAAACCAGGTGAAAGTGATCGAATGGACCTAAATTAATGATAAAGCAAAGATCTTCCAGTTTTACCAGCTGGGCACAGCTCACACTGGGCACTGCACAGAGTGGAGTAGTAGCCTTTAGGACATTCTGTGCACTCAGTTCGGTTTAGGTCAGGCTCCTGTCCAGGACCACACTGAAACAATACACCCACAAGCACATTCATACAGTTATTGCTTATTGATCCATGTACAATGCCAGCGGTATATATAAAAAATAAAAAATAAAAAAAACATCACTGCTGTCTTGAAAAGCAACCAGGTTTGGTAGTTCATGATTTAAACATACCTTCATTTGAAATCCATCCTTGCAAACAAAACCAAAGGGACAGGGGAGGCAGTGGGTGTGTCCTTCTGGTGAATGCTGTCCATTCTGACATGCTATGAGAGAACCTGTTGCTCTGTCACAGGAATATCCGGCAGGGCAGAGCCTGCAATCTACACCATCCTCTGTACTAATCAAACCTGGGGCACAGGGCTGTGACAGACAGATAATTAAGATTTAAAACACTACGGCGTCAGTACAGACACATATTAGCTTGGGTGCTCAAGAAAAACTGATGTCGTTTATTACTTGTAGGTGTTGGCAGACAAGTGGGTTGACAACAACCAGAAAGATCTGCATGCCAAGTTTTATGTATGCAAACATAGTGGGCTACATTAATTAGATAAAATAATTAAAGTTTTTACAAGTGGATTACAATTACAATTATAGTCTCATTTGTTATATCTATATTGATATCTATTGATATCTATATAACTTACTATCCAGCTCACTGTACAACGCTACCTAAAGATATGCAGTACAATTTACATACAAATAATTTGACTATATCCAGACTGAAGCTATTACATATGTAGCTTTATTATGATACCTGTATAGGTGTGGACATTTGATTGATACCTGACAATCCTGAACACTGCCTCTTCCAGGGTGGAAATTATATGTGCCTGGTGGGCATTTTCTAGGTGCAGACACATTGCCAAAGCAGCTAAGACAAAATAGATGATGGTGTTACCATAAATCAGCATTTAATAACATAAAAAATAATTAACATTTTTATAATTGCCTACTCACTATTGTCCTGCAGGACATTCTAAGCAAATCCCTGATGAAAAGTAGGAGCCCTCAGGACACAACATGAGTTCAGTTACATTACAGTGGTTTATACACTCAAGGGTATCCGCCCTCCGGTCTGTACCTGCACCATAAAAATAACCATACACTGTTGGAATATCTGCTGTACATAATACATATTAGATATCTATTCAAGAATGGTTCAGTATCATGCTGCTAATGCCTACCTGACACGAGGATATTGCGTATCAGGTGTGTATTCCGGACTTGGCAGAAGAGAACGAGAGCAAACCATCGGTACATGATGAACAGCATCCAAACACCTCGTTCACCACTTGTACCATCTGGAAATTTTCAGCTGCATGAACCAGCAGACCCACTGGGTTTATCAGAAAACACAGAGGCCTCAATAATTGAAAGTGAAATACAAACCATGTAACTCGATTCCTCCAGCAGCCATTCAGGCACACGCTGGGTGTGGAGGTGGACCAGGGAACATTTCAGTCTCAGAAAAGGTACAGGATCTACAGGATATTATCTATTTTGTTTATAATAATAACAACAACAACCAGGATTTATAGAGCTACAAATTCAACATCATACAGGCATATGCATATGCTACAATATGACAATATAACACTTACGATAAAATAATGAGATGAGTCAGAAACAAACAAACAGAAATGACTTCATTTGAAAGTTCTGTTGTACCAAAAAAAAAAAAAACATGAAAAGAAATACAATGAAAGAAACAGGGACAGGTTACACAGAGAGCTTGTCTTGTGGTAAAGTATAGGTAGGATGTTTCCTGTCTTCTTCTTTTTTTTTCTTTTTTTTTCTCACCACCTAACAGATGGCAATGCAAGGTATCATGGTGCAACTTGGCTCGTATTTGCTTCTGCAAACTGCACTAAACCAAGTTTCTACTCCAGTGACCATATACATCCAGTAGAATAAATATCAAACTGCAAATGAAGACAGGATGATTAATTATGAAGAGGGCAGTGGAAGATTTTTAAGGCTTGCTTTACTACATATGTATTCTTAGTAAAGTTTGTTTGTTTGTTTGCTTTCTTGAATTGGAGACCTCTATATGGTAATACATATATAGTAATGTACATTACATATAGTAATACATATGTATTACTATATGTAATGTACATAATCACATGATCAAAAAAAGAGAAATAGGCCTTGTATATATTCAATATTACTGTGTAATTGAAAACTATAGTCGTATTATATAATATTATTAATATAATATAATAATAATAATAATAATAATAATAATAATAATTAACTCAATTACTGCAATTGCTCTTCTAAATAAATTAATAAAGGTTAAAGTGCAGATCAAAATTCTTCAATCAATTTGAAGTCTTATAGCAAATATGAAAGTAAAAGTACAAGAATGAGTTACCAAACCTGCCTCCTTTGAATAGTTATTGATGCCAAACCAGTGCCCCTTTCACCTCTACCAACATAGAAAAATAGTAGCTAATTAATAATTCATGGTAATAATGATACCTAGCATGGTAATAAATCTGATTATACAAACTAAGAGGGGCACCCAAGTCAAACCAGGACTTTTGAAAAAAAAAAAAAACATATATATTTCTTTATACAATCCCCTGCTACACTACTGCACTTATTTTAGGGTTTCACTAGTTCTTGGATACCATCAAGATAGAAAGTTTTCTCAGATACACCGGATCCATGATCAGACTGCATGCTTTATATCTGAAACGCTGGCCTTCCAGGAACTCTAATGGCCCTAAAAACATGTGCGGGGTCAGGACTGTACAAGGGATGTCGCAATAACTCATGATGTGCAAGTGATGTTCTGAATATAGTGTACAGTTTCCACAGACAGATGCATCTCTTCTGCAAATTGGTGGTAAATTAAATCCATTTTTAAGAATCAGGTGTTCCACTTGCTGAATGCTCATGGGAATGAATGCAATGGGCTCTGAGTCACCTCGGCCGGGATCGTCATTCAAAGACGTACGTCCTTCTTTAAAGTGTTTGAACCATTCAAATGTGCTTAAAGTCATTCGGTTTTATAGCTTCATTCACAAGAGATTTTATTATAAGTCTGCATTTTGACTTGACCACCCCTTGTGTAATATTATATTGCTTTCATTCTCACTGTACCATCTGTTTTTGAATCTGTTTGATCAACTGCTTGAAGATAAAGGTCATTTTCAATACATACATGATTTTTGAGAAATGTAGTGCAGTTGCGTTTGAAATGATGACTAAAACAAAAAGAAAGTGCGGGGGGTTGGGGGTTGTATTGTTTCCATCAAGTGTACCATTCCTCAATACGTTGTATTAAGTAAAAGAGAAAAAATACTGAGTGAAAAAAAAAAAAACTCTCAAATGCACGTATATGGAAACAATGTGAATGTATATTTTACCACTCCTGTAAACCGCAGTTGTTCAGCTGCTGTCATTTCCTGGCTGCAAGAGTGTTAATTTAGTTAAAATTGTTCAACCTCAAAAGGAGGAGCACAACAAAAGCCTTTCTTTTTTCCACAAAGAGTTTTGAGCTGTAACAGAAACAGGAAATATCAAATTCTTGCATTCGCATCATGCTGTTGGTTCTGTCTCATGTGGCTCTACTGCTTCATTTTGGAATCAAAGGTATTGTCTTATTATTACTCTTCTAGTAAGTACTCAGTCAGGATATAAATATCTCACTGCCTTACTCATGCCTACTAATCCATATATCTTTCTTTCTCAGATGTTGCATGCAGAAAGACTGCCGAAATCCCTGTGGTTATTATAGCTAGATTAGGAGAAGAGCTTACATTAGACTGCACCTACAACTGCTCCTCTGGGTTCATTCGTGGTTCTTGGAAATGGGAAGACGTTCCAGCGTGTGGTACCTGCTTTTGGGATAAGATAGAAAAAAACACGAGTGAGGACATGTGCAGTGTGCACATTCAAACTCGTAATCTGACCCGGGAGCAAACCTTGTATAATTACTCCTGCTTTTCGGAGAAGATTGATCATCCAGATCTCCCTAACAACCTCGAGCGCCTCATTTCACTTCAAATTCAAGGTACGGAATTGTCCGACTAGGGAAAGTCCACTGCTCTTGTTGGGAAGCAGATTTATCTGTAATGTTGATTTGGTGTTTATTCACATCTATGTTTGTGTTAGATGAGACTACAGGACCAGTTATCCCTCGTAAAATAGAGCTAAGTAAGTAAAAAAAAAATTAAAACATCACTTTTGTCATGTAGGCTCACAAAATTGTACAAATTGCTCAAATATCCTTTCTTCTATTTTTTTTAGATGTAGTCATGAAAGTTGCAATTTACCAAAACCAGAACGAGATAAACCTGATTCATTTAAACAAAGGCCTATCATCGCATTCCATCCAAGTGCCAGTGGGAGACAAACTAAGACTGGAATGTTTTTCTACCAACCAGCATTGTGAAGGCCAGTGGATGAAAGAAGATGCTAATCACACAGAAATCATTACGGGCAAACTGGTAGAATGGAATCAGATTACAGAAGAAGATGAGGGAACGTACACATGCCAGACAAATAAGCCTTGCACCAGCCAGAACATCAGTCTTGTGATTGGTGTCATTAAAATCGGTGAGTTGTTAGCATTGTAACTAATGGATGAGAAAAACATAAAAGAGTCTATAAAAATAATTGGTATGACACAATTTTCAAACAGATGACTTTGGATGGATCAGGCCATTAGCTGCAACTGCACTGTTTGTAGCAGTCATGCTACTACTTCTGTTGATTTATCTATGCTACAAAAAGAGGGGGAAGAATGTGTTGGATGCTGAGGATTCGTCAGCTGTAATCTATGAGAAGTAAGGCAAGCATGTAAAAAAAACTCTCTCTCTCTCTCTCTCTCTCGGATTGTCTGTAAACAGTCTTTTTCACTACCCTAACCATTATCTCTCACATATATACAAGGCAGTGAAAGAAAATCCGTGATTACCCTAGTTCTGATAAGCTAAAACACTCACTCACTCACTCACAATCTATACCGCTTCATCCTGTATTCAGGGTCATGGGGGGACTGGAGTCTATCCCAGGAGGCTTAGGGCACAAGGTAGGGTACACCCTGGACAGGGTGCAAATCCATCGCGGGGCACACACATACACACACTCACACTACGGGCAATTTGGGAACGTCAATTAGCCTCATCTACATGCCTTTGGACTGTGGGAGGAAACCGGAGTACCTGGAGGAAACCCATCAAGCACGGGGAGAACATGCAACTCCATGCACACAGAGACGGGAATCAAGCCTGGCCGGGAATCGAACCCGAACCCTGGGGGTGCAAGGCGACAGTGCTAACCACTAAGCCACCGTGCCGCCATAACTAAAACATAAATGCCAAAATTTTTTACCAAAAATAAGATAAAGATATTTTCATTTAGGCTATTTTTCAACCTTTGTGTTTGATCTTTTATTTATTTTTTTAAATGTCAGCCTAAACATGTCTGAACATGTCTAGATTCTTGGTAAGCTAAAATTGATTTCCTTACCTCAGACTTTGATCATAGTCGAACAGCTGTATGCCATAATCACATAAGAACTCTCAGAAAACTTACAATGCATTTAATCATCATCATAACCAACTTCATCATCAACATGAAAAAAAAAATAGTTTACATCCTGTACAGATGACAATATGCAAATTTTTACATTTATTTGACTAAGGTGAAATAAAAGAGACCAAGAAATTCACCCAAAAGAACAGAATTGATGGAATTAATCCACACTGAATAGAGATCATCAAATTAAAATACAAAGACATTCGAGTAAAAAAGACAATAAAACTAATAAAAAAGTTCATTCACGGGACACAGGAAGATGTGGTGTATTTCTTTGGAACTGAAAGTAAATCTTTACATGTGAAATATGAAAAAAATAAAAGGGAAACTTACTTTGCATCAAAGGAATTATGAAGTTTTCAAAATAATATTTAGTAGAAAAAGTGCAAAGTTTCCCAGTCCACCACATACTGTATGTATACAACTAACAATGTATATCTTAACTTTTTAACAAGCACAAGAAGCAAACAAGGAGGAACGATCCACAAACCCACAGTACAAGGTGAGTTCTTACCTGAAACTGAAAATAAAATCTTTCATTTTAACTTGTCACACTTAGTCATGAAACTTATCTCATATAATACAGCTGAACTTAGGTTGCGCTTGCTTTTCTGTCAGACTGCCAGAGCGATCATGAAGTACCTTATGCCGATATTGTGATCTCTGTGAGAGGCTCCAGTATTCCCGAGCTCACAGGACTCCACGGGCAAACTCCACGGGATCAAAGACTTGTAAGAACAGCTTTATTATTTGTATTATGGGCTCAGTACCATCAGATATGTAGGATATGTAAAGTAACACCACAAGCTGCAGGATATGTAAAGTAACAAGCTTGTGTGTGCAGAGATGGAGGGAAGAGGTCACGAGTGTGTCTCATCTTCAAGCATGTCGTTCTGCTGACAGACTTCATGTTCACCCCAGAGAGGTCAGCAGGAAATTAAGCACGAACTCTGAATATGCTGTGATCACATATTCTACAGATGCTCTTAATTAATCTATTTACTTACATAAGCAATTTAATAGTGTAAATTACATAGAAGTCACTGACATGTTTTAGATAATATCTAAAATCTGTGTGTGTGTGTGTGTGTGTGTGTGTGTGTGTGTGTGTGTGTGTGTGTGTGTGTGTGTGTGTACAAATAAAGGGGACACTACTATGTCCAGGTTGACATGAACATTACTAATATACAAGTCAAACCGGCACAAAGTGTTCCCTTAAATTTCTGAGCATCACACACACACACACACACACACACACACACACACACACTGTATTTTCCAATGTACTCTGTTTTTAAGTTTCATTTTATTTCTTTTAGCTTTTGTATTATTGTATTAATATTAATATTACTGTATGATATATATATTTTTTACATTTGTAAAGAAATATGCAGCTTTGGATTTTCGCAGCTAGACATTTTAAACTGTAAAAAAAATCAGTTTTGGATGGTGATCAGTAATGTATTCAATAAAATATTTAATTATTACTTATTGCTACTTATTGCGGTTCTTTTTTATTTTCTTTTTTTATTCATATATTTTACGTTTTATTATAATATGCAGTCTACATCCATGTGCTTGTTGAACTCATCATTCTATATTTATTCCATTGTTGTTATAATAATTTCCAACATACCAGTTTATCCCAAAGATGTTCAGCAGGGTTGAGGTCAAGGATCTGTGCAAGTGCCTCGAGTTCTTCCTCCTTGAAAAACAACTTTTTTTTTTTTATGGACCTTGCTTGATTTCACAGCTCCGTGTGGTCAAACTGGAAGATGTTTGGGCCTCCTAAAGCCAGTGGAAGCAAACTGTAGTGCTGCAGCATAGATACATATTCTGTACAACTCTCTGCTTCCAACTTTGTGGCAAGATGATCGTCCTAAATACCTTCTATACTGCTTATTCTGTACAGGGTCACGGGGGCCTGGAGCATATCTCAGTAATCTTTAGGCATGAGGGGGGACAGCGTGCAAAAAAAAATTTGTGAATGCCAATTTGCCTTATTTGGGACTGTAGGAGGAAACCCACCATGCACGAGGAGAACATGCACATGCACTAAAACGCCTAATAACCTAAATAAGAATAAAAACTATACTGAGGAGCTTTATGGTTTTTACACTTAGGCTGTTTAAAATTCTGAGAGTGCCTACCATGGAAAAAGCAACCGAAACTAAGTATGCGCATAAAGCAAAAGTATTTTTTATTAAACAGCCGCTTTGACCTGCCTTACATTCAGTCGACGTGAACGCGCATTCTTTTAGACCCAACTGGCTTTCCGTTGTTGCATTCGGTTGCTTAGCAACGCATGACAACAAACGGAAGTTTTGGAAACAACGGTAAGACATAAACGGTGAATAAGGAGTTATAACGAAGCGTAAAAAAATAAAACATTAATAAGTTTAATTAAATAAAAAGCGGTACGTTTTCTGTCTTAAGAAGTCAATTATCTGTAAAGGAAAATATAAGGCTGTAAAAAAATATAATAAAAAAAAACCCTCTCAACCGATATACTGCTTATTCTGCATAAGGCTAGAAAGCTGTATCAAAGCTCGTCGTTATAAATTACTTCTAGATCATTAAGGATAGCATTTTATTAATTTCCTATTGCAATTATTCACTCTTCCGATATGATAGATGATATGATTCATGTACAAGATAAACAATCTTCAGTGCTTCTGCAGTTTTATGGTTTGCCCTGAATTTCCTTCTGCGTTACAACAAAAAAATCATCACTACTGTTTGATTGGACACTCTCTTCACTAGAATATCAGTTAATATACATAAGATCATATTAACCTATCAAGTTACACAGAAAATTGGCATCAGGTTTTTTTTTTTTTTTCAGGGATCTTACAAATAATCCAGCTGAAAGCTTTATTTATTTATTTTGTTATTTGTATTGTATATATATATATATATATATATATATATATATATATATATATATATATATATATATATATATAATTAGCTTATTTTCCTCTAGGTAATCCAATTCCTTCCCACAGTCCACAGACATGCAGATTAGACTAATTGGCATTCACAAATTGCCCATAGTGTATAAATGACCATGTGTGTGCCTTGTGATGCATTGGCACCTTGTCCAGGGTGTACCTCGCCTCATGCCCTAATCCTTCTGGAAGAGGCTCTAGGCTCCCCGTCACCCAAAGCAGTATTAATGATGAGTAAGTGATACGCTTTATTGTGCTACGTGTGTTTCATATTTTTCTTCTCTTCCCAGCCCAAGTGTTGAAAGCTGATCATTTAAGAAATGGCTGTGCCTTTCTCGAACATCACCCTAAAAGTTCCACATGGATTCAAGAACATTCTAGAGGGACTCGCCAGGGAGGTACTGAGAGATCAACCGGAAGACATCCCCGCCTTTGCTGCAAAATACTACACAACACTTCTGCAGAAAAGAGAGGGTAATTTCCTCCCATTGTGGGTAGAGTGACTGGCATTGTATCTGTCATCATGGTGTTCTGGAATATGAATTCTAGCCTGATTACAATATTTAATAGACACAGCATAAACTTCATAGCTTTCAATTTGAGCTTGGGTTACCATGTTCACTGAATTTCTCCTGGTTCTCCGGTTTTCTTCCAAACCAAAAATGTAGGTGGATTAGCTTCACTAAATAATTGTCTGTGTGTGTGTGTGTGTGTGTGTGCTCCCGTGTTATCTTTACCAGGGTGTATTCTCATCTCGCGTCCAGGGTTTCCGGGATAGATCCTCAGAGACCAAGATAAAACATGTCTAAAGTTGAAAAAAGATGTACTGTTCTCTATACAGTATGTTGTCTATCTTCCAGCTGCCCCCATGAAAGGGGTCACCACAGCAAACCAACCCATCTGCACACTAATTGGCACAGGCTGTTACGCCAGATGCCCCTCCCAACGGAACCCTTCCACTGTATACAAACTTGGGACTGGCACTGCACCCGGTGGCTGGGGTTTGGGCATTGGGTGGGCAATAAACCCAGGCATTCCACATGGCACTCGAGAAACCTACCCCTGAGCCATGACTGCACATATTGTACTGTATACAGTATATTCTATATGAAATGGAATTAATACAGGTTCACTTTATTGTTTAATAAATAAGGACGGGAATCATCTGGGGTCACCCGATACAATATTATCGTGATACCTAGGTGCAGATTAAATTAATATTGAGATTCTTTAAGTATCACAATTTTAGAAATATGCAATTCTAAACAATTATGCAATATTTTTATATTTGTTTTATTATTCTTTTATTTTTTATCTATTTAAAAAATATATTTTCAAAAATCTATTTTGCAGTCAGAGTGGCAATATATGAATTGCCCCACAAAAGAATCATGGTACCTAACTGAACTGATTTTCCCCCATCTCTATTAATAACGTATGACATACTCCAAGACAATGAGTAGAAAGGATTGTTTAAAAAATCTTGATAAAAATCTTTAAAAATATTTGTACCCCAATAATATACAAAGACTATACAAGCATACTACACAGGGTCACAGGGTCTGTTCGGTCTGGTTTGTTCCTGAATGTTGTTAATGGTTGTGTGCAGTTTTTTCATATTGTCTACACAGTTCATGGATTCTTTTCAATTTACTGTAGTTATATTCTACATGATTGAGAGTAGATATTATATGTATTATAATAATAACATACGTAAAATATTTTATTAAGGTTAATGTGAATAAACCCTTTTTTTTAACTTGCATGTAATCAAAAAAAAAAATTAAGCCAAAAATTTATCATATTCAAAAAAAAAAAAAAAAAAACTTTACCCAGATTTTGGATTGGAAGCCTTGATTACAGCATCTTCCTTAAAGTTTAAATAGAAGTTGCATCTACACTCACTATCCACTGCATTAAGAAATAATTGTCTAATCAGCAATTGTGGCAACATTAGCTGGAAAATATTGTGCAAATACAGGTTAAGAAAAATATGATTTGTTGTGACTTTAATCATAGCATGGATCTTAGTACCAATGGCTAACACAGACTCACACAAACTGCACAGTTGAAGATTAGAAAAAGAAGAAAAATCCATAAGGGTCCACACTTATTCTAGTCTTCGCAACATCAACTGCAGCTCTTGACATGTATCTTCTATCTAGTCTGTGCATTGTGTGACACATGGTTTGCTGATTAGATAACTGCATGACTGATAGAGGTGTTCCTAATAAAGTGCATGGTTAGTGTATAACTGACATGACCATATTTGGAGTATAGCATACTGTCCTTAATGATATTAAGGTTACTGGCATTTTAGCATGTTTTCCACAAGGTGGAAAGAAACCAGGGAGCCCTGAGGAAACTCACATAAAGAAAGAAAGAACATGTGAAGCTCCACCAGAGACTCTGGAACTGTATCATTGCAACTATGGCTATGTTTAATCCTATTTGAGGAAAAGTTCCTAATTGCACTATTTCATTGTTTGTATTTATTTTGCCTTTTACGTAGTTTGTGATTTCTTTTGTCCAGAAAGTGGCCTGGATCCAGATAAATGGGTTGAACTAATGGAGCACAGGTTCTCCAAAAATGAGGTTGGTTGAATAGATCTTGCGGCATCCTCAAGCAAGAACGTACAGTAGCTATCACTGTTTATCACTGTTCTTGGTGGTTTGTATTTTGATTCTTTGAACAGGATGCAGTAAACCAGGAAAAAAGCAGCCCGGACAAAGAAACTGGAAGCCCTGTGTATGAGTGAGTCTGATTTCTCCATGACTTGACATGAGAGGCACCATCGATCGGTTCAGATCCAGTTTCTCTTGACATAAAAGGAAGGACAAAATGTAGGGGAAAAAATTGAAATGAATCCAGATTTTTATTTTTTTGTTGTTGTTGTGTTTCTGTATTTTATAGATTTACATAAAGTGTATTGTAGTATATTTAACTGTGAGAGCATTATAAAGTACAGCAATTAATTATATCTTAATCAATATAGATTTTCAGCTACATTGAATTAACTACATTTAATTGAATTATCGTTTGTTCAAAAGGCTAATAATGGTACCACAACTTCCACACCTCATTAATTATCGTTGTGATGCGTGTTTGCGCTCCTGTTTTAACTTAGCCTACGTTATGAATCACTCTAAATGTCCTTATATGTATAATGTCACCTTTCAGAGACAAAGTTTTTCAAGATGACTCATATGAAAATAATGAAGACAAAATTACCCAGCCGACTCAGATCTCCTCCCCATCATCTGAGGTCCTTGATACCTCTGAAAACAATGAAGAGGCAGAACCACAGTCAAACAAAGAGTTAAACAAATCAGAGGATGAATCAGGGGCAACTGATTCTCAACTTAATCTGGAGTCTTCATACAAAGGAACTGCAGATGTTGATATATGTGCTGAAGAGCTAAATAAAATGGAAATGGCTGAGGAGCAAATTCTAGAAAACATACAGGGGCCTGCCAGTGTGGATGAAAAAAATGAGGCCTCAGAAAACGAGCTCGATCCCATAACCCCGTCATCATATCGTGGTCTTGCAGATGTAGACGTGTGCTCTGAAGAACTGCAGTCTACTTCACATGAGGAGGAACACACCGAGGGCGGCAGAGACGAGACTGCGACGGATGCAGGAGTTATCCTGCCTTCAGAAAGCCCAGTCGAGCAAGATGTCCTAGATACCCAGGATGAGTTCACTCCATCTGGTACGGAGACGTCATTTTATGTTGAACATGACGTTGATGAAGAATTAAATGAGGTTTCGTATGACGAAAAAACAATGGCTTCCCCTGTTAAAGAGGATGCAGGAGAAACGAGTCATCTGCCAGAGGAAGCCAGAGAAATGAGTAATACTTTAGTTGATGATCCCGGGCCAGAAATTCATATTGCCGATCCGCTACATGTAAACGAAGCAGCAGAAAGTATCAGCGTGTCAGAAGTGGCAAAAACTTTTGATGAAAAATATACAAATGAAGTACCACTGGGGTTTGAAAACCAGCAAGCAAGTGACATTTTGTCAGCTAAAGCTACAAGTGAATCATCGTTCACCGCGGAAAAAGCCAGTCTAGCAGACTGGAGCAGCGAAGATAGACCAGGAATGGATGATTTGGCAAAAGTAGCATCTGAAGTTCAGGAAGGAAATAATGATAGTGAAAGTGTCACTGAGTTCCCTGCTGCCAGTGGCTTTTCATCTGAGGACGTGAACAAAGATGACACTAGAACGTCTCAGCAGGATGTAGATGAAGTTGAGGAGATAAGTGAAATTGAGAAAGAAAATAATGATGTGAATGAAGCAGAGACACAGGAAGACGATTTGTCTTACAGGCCATTATCTCAGGAATCTACATCTGAGCAAACTGAGCAGCACATGGAGGTCACCGATAAACAAGCTGCTACAGATTCACAAGAGAACACAGAGGAACCTGAGACAGCTATTGATCATAAAGAGTCTGAACACCAAGAAGACATGGTCCACGAGGCCACACAGGACACTGAGCACAAGGAGACGGACCAACAGGTAAGATTTTTTTTTTTTTTTTTTAGAAAATTTTTTTGCCAAACAGAGAATCCAGGATATGTGATGACCTTATCCTGGATTTAGGCTGTTCTAATTTTTGTCCCAAGCTGAAATTTAAAAATAAAAACCTCAAGGACATGTCTGATCAACAGCAAGGTGCGTCTGTTGCAGTCTCGGGAGATAGGTGATTGAAGATGCCCCTGAAATAGTTCAGTTTCTGGGTAACAGACTGCAACATTCAGACACATAGATCCAGTCACTCAGTGCTTACAGTGCTGTCAGTAGAGATAGAAATCACAGAGGAGAGCCTATCCTAGTGATTTCAGACGATGTTGAAACACACAAAGTTAATTTCTATATGATTTTCGTAGTAGGAAGTTTGGTGGAAAAGGATTTATAAGAGTTGCCATGGAAACATGGTACCAGCCGTTTCTCCTCTAACTCAAGATAGATGCTCTTATTTATTTATTTATTTATTTATTTATTACCAGATATTCCTTACTAAAACATCTGATTTTTCCTAATTATTATTATTATTATTATTATTATTATTATTATTATAAAAATCCACTATATGTTATGGAAACCCAACTAGATCAGTAGTATCTGAACTTCTGCAGGGGGTAATTAGATGTGTGCAGCGTGTTCTCTCTGTCTCCTTCCCTCTTTACAATGTAGGTCATCTAACCTAATCTATACAGTATCACATCCAGCAACTTTTCATTTCATTTCACAAATGGATGAAAGGCATTTGATGATTTCAAGGCACCGGATTTATGGTTATCTTAATCCTGCCATTAATGCGAAGTACACGTCCGCTGAGATATTCTGAAAATCTGGATGAAATTCAGTATTTAACAGATAGCAAACGTTGAGATATTTTTGCCTTGGTGTGTTTTTTTTTTTCTCTTCCCCACAAGTTAATCTAGTTAGAGAGTCGCAGTAGGAACAATGTGTAATGCTCCAGTGTGTTAGGGATGGATGGATTTGGTGCTGCGTCTTGGCAGAATGCAAACGGGTCAGAGAAGGAATATCTATTGAGGGTCTAGACATAGAGGCTGGGCTTTCAGCATTTTTTTAGCACATGGTAGAAGCTTTTTTTTCCTTCTTTAAAAAAAAAAAAAAAAAACGAAATACTCCTTCCTGGCAGAAGGAAAGCTGGATGATGAGCGATTTCTTATTGCCTCTAGGCAATGGACAGCAAGCCGAGAATATTTTTATGGGAATTAAGTTCATTCGCGTAGGCTTTGTTAATGGATGAAGCTACACTGATGCTGACATAAGACCTATAACGATGGTTTCTCATCTTGTTTTGCAGTGAGAAATCTACAATGTGCCGACGTTACCAAAGCCTCCTGAGAAGAATGCTTTAAGCATCACCTGTCTGATTTTTGCAGATTCCTACTGAGTCCTGATTTTGAACAACACTGCAGCCCAAGACCAACATGAGCACATGACAACCTGTCAGGGATAACCCCTGGAGAGCGCCTTACACCAAGGGACTCTTTATGTTTAGTGTTTTTTAGTACTGTATACTGTACCATAACCCAGTGTCACTGTGGTCACCTGAGTCTGGCTTCGATTGATTAGTTTGTGATAAATAGTCTTGTTCTCAGTTTAGTCTTTGTCTCCCATCTGATCTGATCTGTTCTGTTCCAGTACTACTGTTTTGTTTATTGTTGTTTGCTTCACTTCTTCATTTAAAGTCTTAATGTCTTCACTGTAACCTTTCCTGACTCAACCGATACCATGCTTTGTTCAGTTCAATTCAAGAAATATACATTATTACTATATGAAGAATAAAGTACTGTAGCATGAGATTATATACTGAATATACATACATTGTTAGGGATGGTATAGAGCAAATGTCGAAGGGGTTTTATTGAGGGTCCAGAAGGAGCGTTTCCTGGCATAAACCCACACCAGCAGGATATGACAAACACACCATATGGAAAAGCAGGATACACTGGTCTCCATTTGGGCTCATTTTTATCAGTGCGCTTTACTGACATGTCTGTAACACATCATTTGTGTTGATTGAGTAGGTGCATCTAAAATATCTTTACGGTTGTAATAAAGACTCCAAAATTGGAGTCTAGGCACACTCTGCTTAAACGTAATAGTTTTGCGGTTGAGCTTTTTTTTTTTTCTTTTTTTTTATTTATAAATATTACATTTGATCTTCTTTTAATATCAGAACCAACTATCACCAGCAGTGAGAGCAGCATGATGATAAAACCATTTTGTTGCTACCTTCTACATGAATATAGCAGACATTAATCTTCCAAGACAGTAAATATTTGCTGCTTTCAATAACTAAATTGCTGCAACCTAGTTTCTTATATTGTTAATGCGGAGCTTTCAAGCTATGAAAAAAGGCATTTCAGAGTATTCAAATTTGTTATAAATGTTTCACGTTCATGTAAAAAGCAGAAAGCCATCTACATTTGAACACACATCTATCTCGTCTTATTATCCACCCCCATCCGTGGACAATCTTTATCTCTGACCTGCTTACTCCACGGTATGTTCATGTTATAAGTGGAAGAAAAATTAAATGAACACCAGAGGTGGTTGGATTAGCGCTTTGGATTAGTGGTGATCTGTCCTTTCAATTTATTTTTATTTATTCAATACTTATTTCAAATCTGAACCGTGGGGTTAGAAGGGTGCATCTAAGGGTGCTTTCATGCTAGGGACTCAGACACAGATCCAAGTATATCTTAATATGTGGGACATTTGGGTAGTGTAAACACACTGTGTACTGTGATTGCATACACTTGAAAAGATGGTCTCATGCACAGAAAAGTGTCCAGGTTGCATACGAATGATGACTTCTCTGTATTTTTCTTCTTCTTTGTGTTACTGCTAGCTACTGTCTTGGAGAGTGTAGATGCACAAGAGTTCCTGGGTACAAAACAATATAAATAAAGCTGGTCAGCAGGGGGGTGGGTAGGGTGGAGCAATTAACTCAGACATGATACTAAGCAGTTGTATGTAGTGTTGGGAACAGTCTGTCTAACCTACCTTACTGGAACTATACAGTACATCATCCTCGATAGCTTCACCTTGGTTGGTCGGCTCACACAATGGCTGCATGTCCTAACATTCAGGCAGAGACCGATTTGATTAAAGAGGTGGCCTGGTCACAAAAGGTATAGTGCTATTTGTTCCCATACAGTAGCATACTTACTGTATGCTGCACACGCATCATACTTACTGTATGATGCGTGTGCAGGTACTGTATGGTAGCTCATGTCAAGGGCAATGTATCCAGGCTTCCAATGGTAGCAATATTGCATACATTATTCAGCTATAACTAACATTTACTCTTCATCGTTCTAATTGCAGTCTTCAGGGACAGGAATAAATGTCACGATATGAACGTGTGCTGCCTTTTTATTTTTATTAGATAATGTTAGTTAGCAAATGCAGCTATATTCTCTGTGATGTTGTAGTCATGGCTACTAGCAACTTTTAAAGTGGACTGTTTTCGTGCACGTTATTTAGTGCATGAGTTGACGAGTTGAATTTTTTCTAATTGTCCCTTCACGTTTGTTCACTAAGAGTGGCCTATTGGGAGCATTAAAGTTCACTGAGACCAGTTATTAATTTATGTATTTATTTAAAAAATAAAACAAATGAGACATTTTGTGTTTAATGTAGCACAGTGGCTTAGTCGTTAGCACCGTGGTCTCGCACCCCAAGGGTCCAGGTTCGAGTGGGATTCCTTCGGATACTCCAGTTAACTCTCACAGTCCATTAGACTAACTTCATTTATCCATCTAAGAACCTCTACAGGACAACTAGCGACCGTTGAGACCAGTGGTAATTTCCATTGTATTTATTCCCAATTTTACCACTGTGGTACTGTAGGGCCTCTGGTTAACGTTCGGAGGAAACCAACCAAGCACGATGCAAACTCCATGCACACAGACCCTGAGGTGGGAATCGAACCCGGACCCTGGAGGTGCAAGGTGACAGTGCTAGTGATGACCACTAAAACCCCATGCCGTCTATTAGGCTAACTGGAATTCCCAAACATGCCCGTAGTGTGTGAATGAGCGTGTGTGCCATGTAATGGATTGGCACCCCATCTAGGGTGTACCCTGCCTCGTGACCTAGGTCTCCTGGCATACAGGTTTGGGTATCATTTTATTTATTTATTTATTTATTTATTTTACGTTTTACAATGAAAAGTCATGCCATCTGAGTCAGAGTAATAATATGAGATAGTATAGTGATAGTGAGACATCTCTCGCTCTCTTTCTCTCTCTCTCCCTTATTCCCTCCCTCCCTCCCTGCCGCTCTCTCTCTCTCTCTCTCCCCCGCTCCTTCTTTCCACCCACCTCAGCTCGAGAATAATAAGCAGAGCTGGGTGAGAGGCGCGCGCGCTCCAATCTCCCTGTCATCACATTTATCGTCTCTTAGTCCAGTACAGACTAACACATCAGTTAGCATCAGCATGGATTGCCACTGCGTAAGTACATGCCTGCTTTCTGTAGAGAACTATTCATGTAACGCCGTATTGTTCTAACTTATTTAAGTTTTTTTTTTAATTATTATTATTATTTACTTATTTATTTATTTTTAAGAAAGAGAACCGATTATTTCGTGCAACTTGTCATCCGCAAAATGCTAAATTTATCTTTACCCGAATCCATCCTGATCGTGTCCGCAAACTACTACAGGATGGTCTTTTCCTGAGAAATGATTTTTACAACGCGCGCATTTAACAGTGCTTGAAAACATTTTTTTTTTTCACTTTAATAGGATTCTTCTGAATTCACTTCCATACCCAGCCTCTAGAGGCCGCTATTGAACTCCTTTGTGCTGCAAAGGCTTTTCAGTTCCCAGCGCATTGTCTTTTTGCGCTCTGCTTGAAAGGAAGGCGTTTTGCAATGATGGAACCAAATAACTCCAGCCAAATGGCGTCTTGAACAGTTTCCCTTTATTGTGTCGAAATGTTGCATTATAGTGACCTCTGGTGGTCAGATTGGACATGATCAGTAATATCATATCACAGATTGAGAACTGTAGCGTGATAGAAGACAGGGAGGTTCCGTATAGGTATGTTCAAAATAATATGAGTTAACCATGAAACATTATAGTGGTCTTTGCAATATCTGATATTCCTCAATCTGCAAATGAGGACTCATATGTCAATTTTGATCAATCATGGCATGACCCTAAAGCAGGGGTACGCAAGTTCAGTCCTAGAGAGACACAATCCTGCAGAGTTCAGCCTAATCCAACCCATCTGAACAAGCTAATCAAGGTCTTCTGGATTACTAAAGCTACAGGGAGATTTTTTTTTTTCAGGGTTGAAGCTACAATCTGTCGGACTGCGGCTCTCTAGGATCGAACTTGCCCTGCCTTTTAATCATAAAGAATGAATGAATGGATGGACCGATGCGTGCATTTAAAAAATCACTAACTGTGACTATATAGTTTCTCAGGTTTACAAACTGAAAGACATACACTGTTATTTTGTGTCCATAGTGTCCAGCCCTCTTCCCTATGGCAAAGGCGTCCAGATAGGCAGATGTGCCTTATCATGTAATCTGCCAGATTCAGAGCTTTTTAATGGAAAGTTGATTGACAATAAAAAAAAAGTGTAATTGTCTTCATTAGAGGTGCACAATGTTGGCTAAATATGTGTTATTCATACTGGCCTTTGGATTTTAACATTCCTTAATTTGCCCCTTATTTATATATATATATTTTTAAAAAGTGTTTTCTGAAAACTGACCTCTCGCTATAAAGTCCTAACAGGTTTGCTTGTTAGAATCATTTATCGAGCGTGTTAAATAATCGCATTATCCGCAATCACACAATAAATGAAAAAATTATGGTCAAACTAACCATAACTTCATAGCCTCCCAGGCTTACATCCTGCAGTACTGTAGTATTGTTCATTATAATTACAATGTTAGTATTAATAATATAACTGTAACATGTTATTTTGTGTACAGCCCTAGCCTGTGGTATCAAATGTTAACTCACATAGCGTAAGAACACGGACCTTTAAAGTAACAATGTCTTTTGGGTGAAAATATTCAGAATCAATATCACCAATAAAACGTCTAAGCATATGGCTTAAGAATGAAGCAGTCTGGATGTTACGTTGGCTTTGATTTTGCAGTAGTGGCTCTGGAACTGTGTTCAGATTATTTAAAACTGAATGTTTTATAAGGTTAACATTAAAAGTTTGTGGTAATATCTCAATGAAAAATATTTGACAAAGAGTGTAATATCATGATACACCTTAATCATATTTGGTTGCCAATAATGCAAGATAGTGTTCGAAAGCAGTTCCGATGACACTTATTATTTGTTGCCACAATGGAATTTACTTTGAAGTGCATATGACTTAAAAAAAGAAAAAAAGAAAAAGAAAACGCAAACGCATTTTACATGACATTCAAATAGTTTATGGTATGAAAGTATAACCCTGGAGCTGCAAACTGGAGCATATCTGTGATTTATTTTGGTATTACTAGTCACACCATATTTAACTTAAATAAATAATTTGGAATACCTAAGGACGATTACATGATCACTGGCGGAATACTTGTTTAAAAAATTCATACATACGTACAACATTATAAAACCTATGTACCTTTATCTATGATGTGGGATAAAAAAAATGTTTAGCAAAATAGAAAGGAGCTGATTAATTTTTACTTCAGTGGGTGGCTCCAGCTTCACCCACCCAGAGGCTGTTTCAGTCCTGTCACTCATCATCTGCTCACCTCCTTTACAGATGCTTGGTGGGAGATTGCATGGGCTCACAAATGCAAGCCTCATAAACACTTAGTATAGTGTTGCCAAATCCCACCAACACAAAGCCTGAGGATTAGGACAGCTGCATGTCCTCCTTTTCTGAGAATTATACCATGTGGGACATGTTTTTACCTCTGGAAAGGTTAAGTAATTATAATCTTCTTTCTGTAAATGGTGAAATGTTTAGGGCCTTAATTACTGAATCCTTTTTAGAGCTCCAAAAGCAGAGCTTCCTTTTTTTCTGTCTATTGATATTTATTTCTAGCAAGTGGAAAATGAGACAGTGATTTGAACGATTATAATAGTGGAATATATTGGGTCAAGTATATACTCAGTAGGGCATGGAGTCACTGTGAAGAGGATTAACATGGCTGGTGATCAGACTAAGCCCACTAAACTGTGGTGCAGCACATGTCTAAAGATTATTTTAAAGGTACGGCCAAGCAGGAAAAAAGACATGAATGTAAATGGATGGGTTACTGAACTTATCCTGTTTGGTTATTGTGACAAAAGGAGGAGAGCAGCCAGCCGCAGGAGGAAGAGGACATCATGGACATCCCCCTGGATGACCCAGAGGCCAACAAGGCAGCCGCCAAGATCCAGGCAGGTTTCCGAGGCCACATGACCCGGAAGAAGTTGAAACCCGGTGATAAGCCCGGGGAGGAGGTGAGCAGCACTGGTGAGACGCTCAACGGGAGCCAGGGGGACGAAGGTCAGTGACTGTCCCCAGTTTCTGTAGACTATAGACTGAGGCCCAGGATTAGTTCTGTAGTTTACATACATCAAAGTGTTCTTCTTTTCCCACGAACACGTTCCAGCTTTGAAAATAAGATTGTCGTCTTTCAGGTGAGCTTAGAAGTGAAATACAAATACTTCAATTTTATTTGTCCTACCAGCCAAAGCTTGTGTGAAAAATCGGTATAGCTTCTTGTATGTGCACTAACACATGCAAAACCCTCCCAACAAAGTCAAGTGGTGGCATATAAAACAGATCCAACTATATATAAAACATATTTTCTCATCTATGTGCATATCGGATACACATGCATGATAGGGAGCTATTTTCTTAGAAGCTTATGACCACTGCCAGTGACCTGTCTCCCAAAGCTATGTTCGTAGCTTCTTCTCATTCTCTGCTACCTCAGTGCATGTCTTTTCTTGCACTGTTTATTTCTAATAATTTGCCTCTATGTGACACATTCGTTTCTCCCTGGGTCACTTTCCCCTCAACTTTTTCTATCCAAATGTCAACCATCTCGTCAACCAGTAGGCATGTGATGTTGGACAGAAACTTCTGAAAATGGAGCCCAAACATTTGGCTGCTGGGGCTTCCATGATGGTGCCGCATAAAGGTATAGGTATTCTTTAAAAGCTGGTAAGTCTATGGTGCCATAGAGATACAAGAGAAACAATCACTAGCCAGCTAGATTGCAGTTCAACTGGCTCTGAAATTCTTGCTTCTGTAACATCATGTCTTGGTCCACTCAGATAATGTTGGTTAGGTCAACGATCTAGGTGGCATAAGGTCAAGAACTTCTCCCTTCCTTGCACAACATGTCATAGAGTTCGATAATGTTTGGCCTCACTTCAACTGCTGGTATACAACGATTCAACTGATGTCTATATCTGTGAAAGGTTTTAGAAGGTATAGTTGATTTAAGGTTTACTGGGAGAGCTAGACAGCCAACTGGGCCAGGAACTGGCATTAGGTATATTCCACAGTGTCACCCCATGATGAGCAGTATTCATTAACTAGGCCGGAGTGTCCTGCTTGTGGCTCTGAGATGGTTGGCAAGACCTTGGTTGCCACTGTTGCTTTCACTAGTTTTTTTTTTTTTTTTTAAGGAGATCTGCTGTCCCAAACGGATGGTGAGATATTTGGCACCAACAGTCTGGTCAATTATATGGTATTCAATGGTTTGGCCCCTCACACTGAATTTCCAGCCAAGGATTGTCCCAGTAGTCCAGGAGACACTTCAAAAAGCAAGAGTCCCTACACTATAGTCTTTTTTGACTTGAAGTAGAAGCTTTCTACGTTTTGTGAATGAATTTTTTTTTCACCAGGAAAACCCAGTGCATTGCTCAGTTCACAAAATCCTAACTTGACTTTTTATGGGAATGATAGACTGGACTTTATATTCCAGATTACTCTATGGTGACATAGTGGTTGGATCTGGTCATCCAATATTATATCAACCAAATTAATGAATCAGTCAATTGACCTTGAAGCATTAACTGAAGCTGATCCTGCAGAGTAGTCCTCGCTGTGCCTAGTATTTAGACCAGGTGGCAGCCATCCAATCCTTAGGCCAACTGTTCATTTGCCATAGAGTAAAGGCATTGGGGATTCCTCGTCTACTAGGGTTACTACCTTTACCAGATGCCCAGTCTAAACTATGTTCCACTCTACAAAGATCATCTTCTTTCATGGACATTACTTAGAAGAAAGATGCTGCTATCTGGAGGTCACAATGACGTTTATTAGGATCTCAAGATTCAATACAATTCAGTTTCATTTATATAGTGCTTTTAACAGTGGTTATTGTGACAGAATAAAAAAATATACATATGGAAATGAGTTTGAAAAGTGTGAGGAACTGTATATAAATCACCATTATCAGATTGTCCCTGATAAGCAAGCTGGGTTGACAGTAGCAAGGAAAAACTCCCTAAGTTGACAAGAGGGAAGCCATCCTCTTTAGGGTAATATCGAATAGCAGGAATTGATTTGCAGTCATAATCTGTTTTGGGAGGCTGGAAGTTCAGCATAACAGGAAAGGTCCACTTTCAAAGGTGAAAAGGTTAACATAGCCCCTCTAAGTAGTATGAATGTACCGGTCATGTCAGACCATCTTTCTAGGAAAAAATGGGTTCTGTTACTTGTTATATTCTTTACATACATTAACCAGGCTCCTGGTTGAGTGGTGAAATCCAACTCTAATTACACATGTAACTGTAGTTTTATGAAGCATGGATAACCGTTGAGGTTATGAAGGTTCCTTGTCTTTTTTTTAAACTAACATGGATGGGAATTTTTATTGCAAATTAGGGGGGAAATATGGGGTGAAAGACGAAAAGGAAATTTAACAGATTGACAGAGAGAAATCTCAAACCTTCAGTATGGTAATCTTGTCCCAGTTTTAAAGACATAAATCTAATTGTGATTGTGGGTGGCTGAAGCCGTTGCAGTTTTTTTTTTCTTTCTTTTTTTTTTAATTATAACTGGCTATGAAAGAATCGCAAACTAATTTAATATTTTCTTATCCAGTGTTGCATTTATCAACAATCTTATTCTTTATAGGATCAGATATTTAAAACAATCACACAGCTTTATCGATGCAAAGCACTGTTGCACTCCCAGCTGTGTCGTTATTTATTTACTCTCCCTACAGTGTCCCCACCCATCATAGATGTCCTAACATCATCCGTGTCCAATCTTCACACCCTTGGACACTCCTAAACTCGATTCCATGTGCCTTGAGAAATCAAATCAACCATAAAACCGACAGAGATGAAAAGGGTCGAAATTAATATTGTATATTCAACACATTTTTTTTCTTTTATGCATTTATCTTTTAAGTATCTAAACATACTGATGTGGTTTGCTAAACCTGCGAAGAAACTAAGAAAAGCGAGTGATTCGAGGTGGAAAGTGGGCCAGGCAATGAGGGTGCGCGTGTCCTTTTCACATCACCAAGCCTACATTTCTCATCTTCAGCTGTGCTGGTCTGCTTTTACCCCACCTATGAAGCGGACTGGGGGAATTTAGGCCTTTTTCTGTCAAGCAACATCAACCCAGTTCTTTGTTGCTAAGCATTTTATAAATGGAGATGTTATTTTTATCCTCAGGTGCATCTGCACCACTGAGATCGAGCTGAGAAACTGGGTTCTGACTTAACCGTGGTGTGGACCCAAAAAAAGACCGACATCTGGCTAGGTGTGCGACTTGTGCCCTAAAAATGATAGACGTTGACGCTCATATTTTTATGATCAAGAGACTAATGGAAAAAGTCAATTAGACGTTATTGTCATACTAGAGAGATTGTTTATAATGTAATTTAAGTAACTAATGTGTCTGTCTTGTACTGGAATGTATCATTTTAGGCATCTTTGTTGACTATACAGTGTAGTTTAAATACATGAAACTATACATTTCCTTCAGCACTAACATCATTTATAATTATTTATACAGTACTGTATATCCATCCACCCTTTTAGTAGGTAGCAACCATTATTAGATATCTAAACCATTTTATAGGAAGGAACACACTGAAAAAAAAATAACACTGTTAAATCTGTTGCATTAGTAGCAATATTTCGGCTGATTACTACTAAGTGTGAAAACAATATCTCACACCTTTTTTTACGGTTAAGTGATGGTGACGTAACTGTCTGCAATATTGTCAGCAGGGCATGGTAAACCTGTTAAATCTGTTGTGTGTTTTGGACAGCAGGAGGATCAGAAGGAGTAGAGACAGATGAGACATCCGTGCCGGAGCAGTGAGGATTCTTCACTCCGGGGACGGCAGTTCCTGGAGACGTACCTTTTTATGTAGGGACAAGCCGTAGTCATAGGTTGGATCTCATTAATCTGAAATAATATCTCTCATTCTTTATATCGAGTCTATTTCTCTCTCTCTCTCTCTCTCTCTCTCTCTCTCTCTGACTAGTCCTTATTTTTCTTTATGTTCTGCTTCTTATCCAGTCTAAGGGAAATAACTGTCCCAAACCAGCATGCATTGGCATCTCACTGGGCATGAACTTGGTGCACTTGTACTCTTACTGATTGTTTGCTAGTCCAAGTGTTGGTGTGAAAGCAACAAGGAATGCCCTGTAAAAGTTTTAACATTGTACTGCTCGATTCAGATATATTTTAGACTTGAATTTATGTATCACAGCCGTCTTTTGTATTTGCTATTTGCTTGAAAATTGGCCTTGTTGTAGTGGTTATTATGTAGTATGCATTATGTTGAAAAACTTTTTTTTGTGTGTGTTTATAATTTATTGAATGCTACTTTATATTAATTCCTCTTATGAATCCGCTTCGACTTATGATAATCTGTTAAATGTTTGCTTTGCTCCCTTTAATATTAACTTCTCACTCTGTAGAATCGGATAAAAAAAAAAATCAGAGCTTCCAAAACAGCAGTTAGCATGGCTAGCCTTCTGTTCTTTCTTTCTTTCTTCCTTTTTTTTTTTTTTTTTTTAATAATCAAAGTTGCTGTATTTCAAGGAGTTTAAGAATTTTGATTTGACTTGGAATGTATGTTTTATTAATGGTTATAAAGATCAGCTTGCATGTACACAATGGAATGAAGCATTAGCAGTAACCTGAATAAAACGCTCTGAAATGTTTTCTGTGTAGATGATTTCAAGCTGCTTGCAGAAGATCATTAGTGCTATGATGGCTTTTCTTGAGAGAAGCTGAAGCCATAAACGCAAAAGGCAGCATATTAGGCATGAGGCAGTAGCTGAAATATTAATCTATATCACCCTCTCATCGTGCTCTCCTTGGGTTCTCCTAGTAGGAAACAAATCCAATAAGGTTCACCAATTATTTATTAAGACCAGATGAACTCCTAACACCTGGCCTCACGTCTTCTCATTATCTCAGTAACACTGAGGAGGGAATAGTAGGAAATGGTAGTAGGGATAGTTATGTCCATGTATGACAAATATATCAAAGCTCAATGTAGTACTTTGTAGTTTTTTGAGAATAAAGAAGCTTAGGATGTTTTGGTCACTGTGAACATGCCGCTATTTATATTTAATAATTAGTTTGAATGTAAACACCATGGCGGCGCAGTGGCTTAGTGGTTAGCACTGTCACCTTGCACCTCCGGGGTCTGGGATCGATTCCCGGGCAGGTTCGATTCCGGCCTCTATTTGCATGGAGTTTGCATGTTCTCCCTGTGCTTGGTAGGCTTCCACCGGGTACTCTGGTTTTCTTCCACAGTCCAAAGACATGCAGATTAAGCTTTGGTGTTCCCATATTCCCTGTAGTGTGTGAGTGTGTGTATGTGTGTGTGCCCTGCGGTGGACTAGCACCCTGTCCAGGGTCTACCCTACCTCGTGCCCTCAGTCTCCTGACATAGACACCAAAGCCCTCATCGCGACCCTGTATAAAGGATAAAGCGATATAGACAAAGAGTGAGTGAGTGAGAGAGTGAGTGAATAAAGCAACATATTAGATGGCACGCCTGAATTCACTGAAACCAGACAGTTGAAAAACCTGTTCCTGGTTGACTGGAGTGCAACTTATTGTGGGCTTGTGATACTGAGTTCTTTTCAGTTCAATTCAATTTTATTTGTATAGCGCTTTTAACAATTGACATTGTCGCAAAGCAGCTTTAAACAATCCAAAGAATTATTTAAGTTTGTATGAATCAAAATGATAAGATTGTCCCTGATGAGCAAGCCGAGGACGACGGCGACTGTGGCAAGGAAAAACTCCCTGAGATGTCAATAGGAAGAAACCTTGAGAGGAACCAGACTCAACAGGGAACCCATCCTCATTTGGGTGATAACAGATAGCAGGGATTGTTCTGCAGTCATACTGTGTGAGACTGGAAGTTCAGTATAACAGGAGATGTGTTTAAGTTAATATGGATTCCAGTTCATTATTCTTCTGTTATACTGTACGATTCAGCATGGTATCTATTCTGTAATGCTTTTCTCCTCAGCACAGCTGTAAAGAGTGTTTATTTGAGTTACCTAGCCTTCCTGTCAGAAGAAACCATTCTTAACTAATCTCTCTCTCTCATTAACGAGGTGTTTCCACCACAGAACTGTTTTGTTGCTGTTCTAGCCCATTTGGCGTCTTCCAGGTTAATGAAATCACATCCTGAATCACCATTCTGATGTTTGGTGTAATGCTTAACTGAAAATCTTAGCCACTGTGCTTTCCTAACTTTCACACAGACTTTTAAGTGGATCGTGATGAGACCAAGGCATATAGCACATAATTCATTCATACATCTTTACTAACCACTCGCAAACTGTGGATCCATAGAAAACTGTACTCTGTAGCGTTGTGCTAATGAGGCAGAAATCACAACTGCACCTCAGGATACCATACGAACATTCACTGCTTGGGGCGATTTAGAGAAGCCAGACCACCTGCATGTTTTTGGATGGTGAGAGGAAGCGGAGGAACTTTTGACGGAAACCCCAAAATTGATGGACACGGAGAGAACGTGTAAAACAAACACAGTACCCTGAGCTGTGAGGCAGCAATGCTACCACTTAATTATTTCCGAATTACAAATATAGATCTGCAGGTGTATCGTAAACAGCAATGCTGTCACATTGCACCAGACTCACCTAAATCAAACTTCCTTCACTGCTGCAGCCTGAGACCTTGTGGTGTTCAGAGATGTTTGTGATCACGCTTGACTCTGGAGTGCAGTTTCAAATTTACAGTACAGTAAGGCTGTGAAAGTACATCAATGTGGTAGTATGCTGTGATAATCTGAATTATTTATACCATTATATTGCTATTGAAATATACCCTGTGGCAGATTTTTCCTATCAGGCTGTAGTAAAAAGTATCTCACAAACAGAGTCCAGACAGCCCATGAGAGACCCTCACGGTAATTGTCATGTTTGTCATGTTTATGGCTGAAGCTGGCTTCTTCCCAGGGTGCAGAAATGAGCAGTGGAGCTAGCCGGCCGCCCACACTACCTCCCACACACATGGGGCCCAGGCAGATATCAGCGTCTCCTCACAATGAATCCTGTCACCAGCTCCAGGAGTTAGAGCCTGCCATCAGCATTATCGCAGGTTGCCAATGGCAACGCAAAGCCTGCAAGACAGCTCTTTCTTCTCTTGTTCTTACACGCTTGTGAAGCTGTTATAGGACCTGTGCTGCACTCCTGTTGACACTTCTGTCAGACACCGAACCCGCTCAGCTCAGAAACACGCCGTATTTATAGATGCTGAGATCACATGTAATCCCTGCAGAGAACAGATCCATAATACACAGCACAGGCTGTGAATAGGGTGAATAGGGAATCAAGTTGAACTGTTTAACTCTTCAAATCTTGA
Organism: Clarias macrocephalus; assembly: GCA_011419295.1. Classification (NCBI taxonomy): domain Eukaryota; kingdom Metazoa; phylum Chordata; class Actinopteri; order Siluriformes; family Clariidae; genus Clarias; species Clarias macrocephalus. The sequence continues at coordinate 53,406 of JAAGKR010001771.1, forward strand.
AAGTTTTCTATATGTGAGTTTTATATTCATGTCGTCATTGCAACAGCACTGCCTGTTTAGCAGGAGTTACTTCAGAATGTGGCCTCTTTTCAATTTAGTCTTTCACCCCCTAGTGGAGATCATGGTGACTAGCAAACTCTAGAAGATATCAGAGTAGGTGAGGACGCTTGTCAGTTTATATGTGAAAAATCTAATTATCCAAAAGAAATGATTTTGCTATAAGGTCTACATATAATTATTTAATGTGAATGAATTGTCACAGTACATGAATACATAGAATTTGTTTGCAAAATGTCATTATTATTATTATTATTATTATTATTATTATTATTATTATTATTATGTGCATTCTTATATAAGTCAGAAAATCTTAATGTTATACATTTCACTATTTTTTGATATCCTAAGAACTGCATGTACAGTATTAATCCATTGTTACAGACGTGCTAGCTAAGTATTAATGTGTTTATGGACATTTATTAATTTCTGTACAATATAGTGAAAAGTAACAAAGGGTTTTTTTTCTGATATTTGGCATGCCAGGATTTAACAAGGATTTTCATTTATATTTAATTTAGGTATTAACTCTGTGCTATGTTTCTCCTAAAATGTATTTAGAGTTAGAGAAAAAAAATATATTTTTTTCAATTCTTATTCAAAAATCTAATCTAATACTCTTATCTTAAAGCTAATTTAATTTATTAAACAATTTTTCATGTATTGAGGGAAAAAAATTACACAAAGTTACACAAAGAATGCCGTGTTTGCGCAATTCAAATCTTCAGTAAAAATATACTTGGATCATGTTGTATACCTGATTCAGCCTTTGGGTCTTCATACCTGGTTTCCTTTGGGTATTCGGGTTTCCTCCCATAGTCGGAAGACATGCAGGTTAAGTTAATTGGCATTTCCAAATTACCCACACTGTGTCAGTGAGTGTGTGTACCATACTGTATGTGAGCGTGTTTAAGCCCTGCAGTGGACTGGCACCTGTCCAGGGTATATTCTGCCTTGTGCTCTTGGATAGGCTCCAGGTTTCTGCCAACGTTGTACAAGATAGAGTAGTATAAGAGAATATACAAGCAGTATAGAGAATGAGGGAGTGAGAGAGGGTGTATAGTTGATTATTAAACTCACTCACAAAAAGAAACATAATTTAGTGTGGCCCATAAATACAGTAAACCTTCATATGTGTGATTGTGTACTTTTCTGTAAATAAGATGTGATAATATAGCTGAAGTAAAGTCATACTATACTCAAGTATACTCATGATATACAGTACATGTATATTCTGGTATGCAAAACAATGAACTTGGTATTGTTGATCTTTTTTTTAGGGGAAAACCAGAATGAAAATCAAAAATTTATTTGGACTCAAGTCTCAAGTTTTTATTTTTCTTATTATTATTTATTTTTATTTAATCGAATATTCCTGTCTAGTAGAAACTATGAAAGGAAATCTCTTTTTTTCCCCCCGCACAAACAGTAATCTATTCAAGATGAGTTTTGATGAAAACATACAGTATAACATAGAGCACATAGGACTCTTCAAGTAAATAGTTTTACAAGGAGGTGCAAGGTGGTGGTTTTACATGTTTCAGGAAGCCCATGCACTCTTCTCATGCTCCACTGGCCTTCTTTCCTACACATTCTTATGATTTCACTTGATTGAGATCATCAGAAGATGAGCATCGCACTGAGGCTTTCATCCTTCTTAGAAGCCTATAAGAGCCGACGCCTGTCTGTGTAAGGGTATTAAAGGGCACTCTTAGATCTCCATAAAAGCTTTGATTAGCTCAAACAGAGGACTCATGCAACAGAAAAGGGGGATTTCTGACTTTGCTCTTTGCGTGCCTAACTCTCACTCTTTCTAAAACACACATCCTTGTATTCAGAGAAAAGCATGTTTCATTACATGACATGCAGCAAATTTCCAGAGGTGTTATTCAAATTCTATCCTACTCGCTAACCAAACAATATTCCCTAGACTTAACGCCAGAGAAAATGATTGCAGCACAATGCCATCATCTTTCAGGCGCTGTCGCTAGAAGTGTTAGTCACAGTCACATGTCATGTTGGGGGGGGGAGAGAAGGCACTATGCTGTCATTTAAATATTAAAACTGGAGCATTATACTTTATCCAGGATGTCATGTAGAGCTACAACACACTAAAGAAATCATATAAAATGCTCACATCTTGCCAAACTCTTTATCTCTTCCGCCCCTTCGTTGAAGCTTCAAGAAGCTAGTCATGAAAGGCTCATTAAAAAAAAAAGAAAAGAAAAAAAGTGAGCAGTGTTTCTGTAAACTGGAAAGGATCGCGCTCGGTTGTTGAAGGGTGAGTGTTTTTCAGCAACAGCAGGTCTATTCATTCTGTGCTCTTGTTCTGACCATCTTACATGTTAACCCAAGAATTATTTATTAGACTGTATGTTCTGTTAGAAGGACTAAGTTCCTACCCTGAAGAAAGACTATAAATCAGTTTCATATTATTTGCTTCGGTCTTTGTGCGAGAAATACAAAATCTTAGTTTATCAGTATTCTGAACTGAACTAAGCATGGAAAGAGAGAAAAGTAAGAGCAATGTAAGCAGAGTATTTCTCAGAGAGAAAATACAAGTAATGAAAGTCCCATGTCTCACAGAACACTGAGAAAAGACAAAAAACACCACACACCACTGGATAAGGACACATGCAGTGGCACCCCTGAAAATAGATGTACACTGGGCAGCTACAGAGAGAGAGAGAGAGAGAGAGAGAGAGAGAGAGAGAGTTGTTCAGTGGGGGGTCCTGAGAGTGGGGTTCAGAGCAGGCAGCGTCCAGTCTGGCAGGAAGCGTTGTGTGTTCTCGGAGACGTGCCTGGAGTGGCCAAGCCATGCTGAGTGCGGGGGAGAAAAACACAACGCTGCTCCCAAGATGAAGGCAGAGAGGCAGGCTTCCTCCAATCAGGCAGGAGTTTTTTTACTTCTCCAAAACCTGTGTATCCTCACCTTTTTCCTGTCAGGTAAGTAAAAAAAATATGTGCTGTCATGTGAACCAGGGTCAAAACTTCAGCAGAGTTAAGACAAAAAAAAGAAAAGAAAAGAAAAAGTAAAAAAATCAGGTTTGTGATGTGATCTTGTTTTATTTCAATTAGTGTTATATGATCTTTCTTATTAGGCTATGAACATATTTGGCATTATTATGATTTAACATCTGAATAAATAAAACTGTTAAGGTCCTGACATTGATTTGCATTCCTTGGCAAATTCATTCAGTGGAATAATTTCTCATTTCAGGACGAAGGTTTGTGAATTTAATGCTTCAGCCAAAAGACTTTGCTTCAAAACAATGTTATGTAATTATTTATATAATTTCCCCCCATAATTAGGTCACAATCTTTGCTTTTTTTTTTTTTTGCTTTATATGCTGAAGGTTTTATATTTAGTCTTCTTAAGGAATCAGCATGCTGTGAATCAATAAGTATGGTGAATAAGATGGAAAAATACTTTAGAGGAAAAGAGGTTGCTTCATGCAGGAGGACGTGTAGCAGCCGAAGCCTGGCTCCAAGCACTACTTTTGTGTCATTGTGCTGTGTGTTGATTAGCAAAAATCACTGAGCTGCCACTGTCTGCTAGCCACCAATCACACAAGAGCATGGCTCTTACCCAGCTGGCCCTCACTGGACTAGGACAGGCCTACAATCCTGGCCTTTGTTAGCTCTCTTTGGCAAGCCGTGAACGCCGAGGCCTGTTACCAAGGCGATGAAGACATGCCATGCTGACTCGCACTACACAATCCTGCAATGGCTGGGTAGAGGAACTGCCTTTGAACCTGCTGGAACATCTAGATGACTTTGCGACAAAAATGATAATGCTTCTGCAGCCTGGGCGGTAATTTAGTCGGCATTGCAGGTCTCGAGAAACTTGGGACTGAATTGTCTCTGTTTATTACAATTTGTACAAGGTGACTTGGACATGGACATTTAGGTACAGTATGACATGCAGTGAAATGTTTCATATGACCACCAATGACATGTACATAAACCTGAATTTCCTTGTGTACAAGTAGGAAATAATGATGAAAACTATAATAGAAAATATATAAATTATAGATGGCAGGAACAGTATGAACTATATTTGGAATAAGGTACAGATATGTGCAGCTGTATGTGCAATGCAATGCTGTGCAACATTGGGCTAGGGTAGTTGAAATTGCTCAAATATAAAGGTACCCTTACATACAAGCATCTGATGTTCCTTACAGTACATTTTTTGTTGTAGCCACAAATTATGTGACTTAACCTTAAAACTTAAGGTTAAGGTTAACTCACACTAAACATGTGCTCAGTTAATTATTTTGTGCAAAATTTACTTAAGGTCATATGGGTTAATGGTGCGGACAGTGTAATTACAGCGTTTCTATCATATCATTCAGTCATTGTTAAAGTTAATTCTAATAGTATTCTGTGGCTCATATAATTTTCCCAGGAGAGATTTCCCAGGTAAACATTACACAATTAAAAATAGTCCATTTAAATTTCTACTTGAGAAAAAGATTAGAAACGTACCTAAAAGTAATACTGAGCTTGTATACTAAGTCTCCCTTCCCATCTCTCCCTCTCCCCTTCCAAACTGTAAAGGGTTGTTTTATCTGTAACTACAGTACTTATGTTTCAGATTTCAAACACCTGGTACATACAGTAACTGAGCCTTTTTACAAAGGGAACGCAAATCATACACAATTGTTTATAGTCATATGTAGTGAAGTAGAAAGTACAGTTAATTGACGTAGAATGTAATGGAGAAAAAGTACAAAGTATTAACTAATAAAATGACTCAATTATTCATATATGTGAAAACTGTACTTTAAAAATGCACTTAGTTACCTTCCACCACTGGCCATGATCACTCACTCAGTCATTATCTATACCGCTTAATCCTGTATTCAGGGTCACGGGGGGCCTGGAGCCTATCCCAGAAGACTTAGGAGGCAGGGTACACCTTGTGCAAATCCATCGCAGGGCACACACACATACTGTACGCACACTCTTATTCACACACTACGGCCAATTTGGGAACGCCAGTTAACCTAACCTGCATGTCTTTGGACTGTGGGAGGAAACCGGAGTACCCGGAGGAAACCCACCAAGCACGGGGAGAACATGCAAACTCCATGCACACAGACTTTAAATCATGACCTAACCTTATTCTAAAAGGCATAGGTACTATCTTGTTCACATCATGAAGCTGTAAATATATTACACTGTTGGTAAAGCTCTATACTGACACCCAGCCCATTGAGGTTACCCGAGAGTCTCGTGCCCGTGATGTGAAAATGCAATTGCTATTTTAGAAGTGACTGTGTATCCAGTGACAGACCTGACTGTCGTTATACCTAATTTACACTATTTGTATTTGTGGCAGTCTTTTGAATCAGATTAATTTACTCTTTCTGAGTAAGCAATGTAATCAGCCTCTATCCCTGCTGATTTAAAATGCATTGAGTTACACTTTTAGATTTTAGATACCTCAGTTATATATACCTCAGTACATTTCAGTCACACTCAAAATGGATATAAATTAAAAGAACAAAATTATACATTTGTAAAGAAACCAGTAACGATCTATCACACATTTAGTCATATCTCAGTAATTATCAGTCATTTTGCCATCTTACATGGTCTACAGAAAAAAAAAAAATAGAGTCTCAGATGTGTCCGCCTGTTATGTGTAATGATGATCCAAAAATGCACATTTTGTTATGTAGATACAGTACTACACCAAGCCAAAACATTAAAACCATAATTCGGGGTTAGTGCATCTATAAAGTTAACTGGATCTTTATCTTGTGTGAGATTGTATTTTGGTCATAACCATGGCTGACTGGAGTTCAGTTGTGTTTGGAGACAATTATAGAGAAGAGGTCTAATAGAAAAGCAATCATTAAGGGGCAAGATGTCAGTGAAAAACATAAAATGCAATAAACAGACTGCATTCCTTTCCATTTATAACATTTAAACTTCCCGTTTTTGTCGTACCACACTGAAAATCAAACAATACCCAATCGCTTCTGCACTCAGCGTCATGGCTGTAATTAGAAAAGAAGTGCCCGTATCTTTTACTTTTTAGCTAGTAATGAGCATCCATCCACAGGCAAATCCTCTGTACATGTAATGATGTTTATTTTTCCCTATTTCCTAATTCTTTTTCTTATTATTCTCACTCTCATTCCTCTTTTTTATATTGTGTAGTCAAGCATGATAAAAGTGTTTTGTTGGAGAAGTGAATAAATCTGACAGGACGTTTTTAGCTGATTTAATTTTTATGTGATTCTTTAACAATCCTTAGCCAAAAGCAACAGGTTTCAGAGCATGCTTGTTTGACTTACATGCATATATATATTGTCTTGTTTTGTGGGCATGAAGCCGTCAGTGGTGTGAACATCACCTGCCCATCCTCTATCATAAGGGGCACCCTAGGCAGCTCGGCCTTGCTTTCCGTCAGCTACACTAGCACCAGCTCAGACAGACCCGTCATCAAGTGGCAGCTGAAGAGGGACAAACCTGTTACTGTGGTGCAGTCTATCGGCACTGACATCATTGGGAACCTGCGGAGCGAATACCGTGGCCGTATCATGCTCTTCGAAAACGGCTCACTGCTGCTCAACTACCTGCAGCTGTCAGACGAGGGCTCGTACGAAGTAGAGATCTCCATCACTGATGACACCTTCACCGGGGAGAAACACCTGAACCTCACCGTAGACGGTAGGCAGGGGAAGGCATTTAGCTTTCTACTTAACGCTGCAGCACAAACACACTGTTGTATATTTCAAAGGTGTAATTTTAAATACAGCAGAAACTGCTGAAACAGCACGCTTGTCTGAGAGTCAGCTCTGAGTTTCTAGGAGTAGTATTGTAACTGGGTGAAAGTTGAAAAAGGCTTCCAAAGCAATAAAATCAAAATGTAAGATTTATTCCATTTCCAGTTTTCCTGCCAAGCAAACACCTACTCCAAGAACCAGACATCTTTGACCTGTGGGCTGAAAAATTTAACAAAAATAAATACAGATTTGAATCTTAAGTTGAAGATTGGAAAACAAAAAATATTTGTGTGATGATTATTTGGGTCCAAATACCCAGAGGCTACATTGAAAATCTGTGATTTTTTTTCCATTTTAAAATTGGAAATAAACAGAAGGTTTTAGAATGTAAAAATATGTAAAAATAAATAAATAAATAAATAAATAAATAATAATAATAATAAAAAAATAAATTTTTGAAAGTTAAATGTTAAAATAAATGCTCAATATGTTGTATGTAGTATTCGAGATTCTGCAGATTTCTAGGTTCCCATTTAAAAATAAACAAATTTGTGATATTGTGTTATATTAACTGCTTTGTACAAAAATATCAGATTGTCATATGCCTAATCTCTTCTACTGAAGTCTCTATTGTTTGTCTATGAATTTGTTACTTAAAATGAATCATAATCAATTTTGCACAAGCCTGTAGCATTGATGCGAGTGCAGGTGCATGCTGTCGTTAAAGCAAAAAATAAGACAAAGCAAATAAAATTCATGTTAATATTTCAAAGATTCTACTTTTCCCGGTTGCTGCCAATAATATACAGTGGTGTCCAAAAGTATCAAGACAACTTATGGCATGTATTCTAGCCTATCTGGTTGAAAAGCTGTGCTAATGAACTAAAAAACTAGTGAAAGACTGGTTATGTGAGCCACTGGCTATGTGTATGGCTTTTCTGGAGCCATAGACCTAAAGCCAACAGAAAAATGTTGGGCAGTGGGAAAGGTAACTGTATAACTTAAGAAACCGTCTTCTGTACATGATCTTAAGGAAACAATGAAGCAATCATGGATCGAACAAGTGACACCAGAGTACTGTAGAAATATTTTTGACTTTTTGCCGTCTCAATACATTTGGCCATCAGTATAATTTCTAATTCAATTATGTGTGTGTGTGTGTGTGTGTGTGTGTGTGTGTGTGTGTGTGTGTGTGTGTGTGTGTGTGTGTGTGTGGACTCATCATTTACTTATCGTTTATAAAGGTACCTAATCACGAAATCATGATAGCAGAGAATGGCAAAAAATAAAAAAATAAATAATGCAGATACAGGTCAAGAAGTTTAGTTAATTTTCACATAAGAATGAAGAACAAGTGTAAGGTCTGTGAATTTAATTGTGGTTAACTGTTGTTGGTACCAGATGGGCAGGTTTGAGCATTGTTATGTAGTGCCTAAAGCCCACTATTTTAGAAGACAAAAATTGATTGAATATCAGTTGTTATGGAGACTGAAATAAGCTGCTCAAAAAATAATCCTGTTTATAGACTGTAAGACCTACACTGCCTGGCCAAAAAAGTCTCACACTGTAATATTTCATTGGACAGCTTTTTATTTTGATTATGGCCATGCCATCATTTTAATAAGCTTATACAATTTCACAACATTTATTTCAGTTCAGAGTCGCATTAATTTCTCTCCAAGATCCTGTATTGATGATGGGAGAGTCAGACCGCTGCATAAAGCCTTTCCAAGCTCATCCCAAAGCTTTTCAATAAGGTTAAAATCTGGACTCTGTGGTGGCCAATCCATGTGTGAAAATGATGTCTCATGCTTCCTGAACCACTCTTTCACAATTGGATCCTGATGAATCCTGGCATTGTCATTTTGGAACAAGCCTGTGTCATCAGGGATGAAAAAAGTCCATGGATGAAACCTGGTCATTCAGTATATTCAGGTGATCAGCTGACCTCTATTTTTGGGCATGTAACGTGGCTGAACACTAGACCTAACCTCAGATCATAACACTCCCCTGACAGGCTTATAGAGTAGGCACCAGACATGATGGGTGATTCACTTCATCTTACACTGATGCAATCATCTCTCTGGAACAGGATAAATCCAGACTCATCAGACCACATGACATTTTTCTAATGCTCCACTATCCATTCTTTATGCTTCCTAGCAAATTAAACCTTTTTTTTATTATTATCCTATCTGCTAAGTGGTTTTCTTAAGGCTACGCAGCTGTTTAGTCCCAATCCCTTGAACTCTATTTGCATTGTGTATGGAAATGCTCTTACTTTCACTCTTAAATATAGCTGTGAGTTCTAATGTTTTTAAAAAATTTTATTTGATTTGATTTCAATAAACGTCTAACTGATCTCTCATCATGTTCATTCCGGATTTTTTTCCGACCACATTTCTTCCTCCAAGATGATGGTTCACCACTATACTATCACGTTTTAATAATGCGTTTTACAGTTATTAGCCCAATTTTACTAGTCTCAAAAATCTCCTTAGTCATTTTCTTTTTTTTTTTTGATGCAGGACAATAATTTGACCTTTCTTTTTACAGAGTATCATATTTGCCACAACCACATGATACTTCTTCAGACATGGTTGTTTAAGAAATGAGAAGCTGTTTGGCTTAAATAACATGATTATTCAGTATAATATTTTTGTTGTTGTTTTGTCTTTCGTTGTCAGTTCCTGTGTCCAGGCCTTTCGTGGACTTGGTGGCTTCCTCTGTGCTGGAGTTTACTGAACACTTCACACTGAACTGCAGTCACGACAGGGGTACAAAGCCTATCTATGGCTGGCTGAAAGGCGGGAAGCCTATGAACAATGACACGCGTCTGCTTCTGTCACATGACCACAAAGTTCTGAATATCTCTCGGGTGCTGATGTCAGATGATGATGTCTACACCTGTACTGTGGAGAACCCCATCAGCAGCATGAAAAGCATTCCTGTCAGACTCACAGTCTACAGTAGGTATAGGGATTGATTCTCACTCCATAGCAGTGGCGGCCGGTCAATACGGGGCGCAGAGGAGAATGCTACTTTAACATGTAATTATTTAACATAATAATTATTCATTTTAATAATGAAATAAGGTCATTAAGTCACAATATTCCGCTGTATTTCTTCATATAATTTATTTGCAATAAAAGAAAAATCTAAATCTAAACTGTATTACTTTAATTTGTGTTCCCGTACGCGGGGCGCCGGACAAACGAGTGTCTATGTAGGCACGTAAACTTTTTGAAAAGCATGTGACTTGAGGCTGAGCTCTGATTGGATCTTTTCCAATCATCCTGCGACCCGAACCCTCCCACTTTTGTTCTTAGCGAATCAATATTGTTTTAAAATATTTGTGCTCATGTGATTGGAGCATTCTCAACGAGTCTTCCAGCACTTCTCGTGGCAAGCGGAACTGGCTGACTGGTTGCGATGTGAGTCATGCGTTCTTTTTATACTCGTAGTAATGATGCGTAATCACCTGATAAATGACTATTTACAGGCAGGTATTAAAAGTTTCATTTTATTGTTTGCGCCCCCCCCCCCCCATTTTTTTTTGCATCAGCCGCCACTGCTCCATAGTACATGTTGTTAGAGATACATGATTGAGAATGTAAACCTTACTCTTTATTTTTTAGAGTTTCTGTCTGATCTATGTAGCATATGGGTAATTACCAAGCAGAATAATTTTTATATTGAACAAGTGTAAAAAAACACACACACACACACACACACAAAAAAAACATACTGCTTCAAAATAGATCACATTTAATTGAAGCCTAAGTGAATGGATTGAAGTCTATTCAGTTCTTACAATCTTATGCTAGTTTTATGGCACACATACACAATCAGGTAGATACTGTGACACTTCTACACTGCAAATTTCCCAGTGTTGAATTACACTTAGAGTGTCAAATGAACACCCAGGAATTAAACTCCGAATGTGTTAAATCAACATTGGAAATTTTACTGTGTATTTGTAGTGTGAGCCAAGAATAAGCATTGTTTGCTAGCATTGTAGCTGGCATAGCCACTGTTGTTTTTCAGTTAAAATTTTCCATTTTTACACTTTACATTGTATGGTCAGCGACTTTGCACAACTGCTGATGATGATAGTGATGATTTCACTTATCTTATTCATTGTAAGTGTGGAGCTTAGAAACTATTATCGCAACATATTTCATCTAACGCTACTTGCTTCAGTTCACTTGTCGCTTGTCCAAAATTCTCCTTTTCGAAAGAATAATTTGAACTTTGAATCAAGAATTTGAACAATACAAATTTGAAGGCTAAAAGAGGTCGTTAGGAGTGAGATTAGACAGGATTAGGGATGAGTATATTAGAGGGACATTGCAAGTAGGACAGTTTTGAAACAGGTAGAGAGGCTAGACTGAGATGGTTTGGACATGTGCAGAGGAGGGCTTAGCCGTATATTGTGAGAAGATGAAGCTGCCAGGCAAGAGGAGAAGAGGAGGCCAAAAGAGGAAGAGGTTCATCAATGACATGAAGGAGGACATGCAGGAGGTTGGTGTGACAGAAAAGATGCAGAAGACAGAGTGTGATAGGGACAAATGAACCGCTGTGATGACACCTAAAGGGATCAGCATCATATTCTCTCTATCGCCTCGATCAGTCACAATGACACTAGAATTAGACACTATTATGTGCATCTATCTGAGATCATGTATGCGGAAGAGGTTAGACAATGCTTTCCGCTCAATGTTTCATGCTGCCCTGAGATTCAGCATGTAGAGCAGTTTGCAAAGATGCACTAGGTTAGAATAGGTCTGTTTCTCAGAGGAAGCATTTGTTAGCTTTCATGCTCCGTGGTTGGCAGCTTAATGGTTTGCATGGAAAATGAGAGACTCGATAGCATTACTCCAGATGAGCTATAAGCATTACTTCAGGGTAGAGTTTTGAGGTCAGTTAAACATTAAGCAAGAAGTGTGAATGAATGGTTGAGGTGTAGGTGGAATTTAGGGTTGATGTGTTGTTTTAAAAGGTGTTTTATTCTTTTTCCAATATTAGAAAATTTAATAAACTATACATAATAATTGTCTAATAATTGTGCAGTTAAAAATCAATCAAATATGTATTATTTATTATTTTATAATCGATTCATATTGTTAGAGTATATTTACACTGGTGTGCATTACTACAATAAGCTCCAAACTCCACATCATTTCAAATGTCATATGTGCTACTAACTAACAGGGCTTGCTGAAAGGGCCAAGTGAAGATTTTTATGCCAGTGAAGCGTACTAACTACTGCCTCTGCTTCCACCACTTCCATCACTCTTCCTCCTCCTCCTCCTCCTCCTCCTCCTTAATGGACTACTGCACAGTTAAGGCACTGCAGTAACCCAGTGGGGTTCTGCATTCTCTCTGCACCCACTGCCCTTTAAAAAAAACTTGCACCACTATTCATTCCAACTCTAACAAAACCTGTAAACAAAACCAGACCATTGTCACAGCTTGAGCTCTGAGACTCATCTACATTCTTGTTTCTTTTGAGTACAATTTAAAGAGCTCTTGGTTTAGTTTGAGAGGTAAAATCGATTTACAGTAGTGCTGTATGTATGTGTGTAATAAAAGATGGATGAACAACGACACATGTTTTTCTGCCCTAAAGAATAGCGTCTTGACAGCAGTGGCTTTACTGGTGTTTCTTTTTTTTTCTGCAGGGCGAAGTTCTCTCTATATTATTCTTTCCACTGGTGGAATTTTCTTACTCATAACCCTGGTGACGGTGTGTGCCTGTTGGAAGCCTTCCAAAAAGTAATCTTACATTCTTAATGACAATTAAGTCAATAACAACTAAGTCAATAACAATTACAGTCTTAATAATATGTTTTATAATTAATGGATATTCATGTCACTTTTAATGGCTTTTAATGTACAATACTATGCAAACAGCTTGAGCTGCTGCTCATTTCTTTATATTTTGCTATCAAAGAGCCAGACCTTCTTGTATTCTTGTATTGGAATAGTTCTCCAAGGTTTAATTTTTGGCAAATTTTTGGCTCTCATTTTCAGTCCAGTTCCTATAGCGCATAAATTATATATACCAATATAGTTTCAGATAAATGTTTTGTTTTTTTACATAGTGACCTATGAATCATTCAAGCATAAAAGCATCTAAGTTAAGGCATGAACCAATGAGAAACTGGTGCAGATGATCAGGCTGGTGATTAGTATAACAGATGATATGGGAAATGAGTTACAATGGCAAGAAAAAGTATGTGAACCTTTTGGAATTTTATGATTTTCTGCATTAATGTATCGTTAAATGTCATCTGATCTTCTTCTAAATCTGTCAAGAGTATTGACAAATATAATGTGCCTAAAATAACAACACGAAAAAGTAAGTGAACCCTTGAAATTTATAAGTAATTAATATTAATTAATAATCAGACAGGCACATCCTGTAGCTGTGAATCAGACCTGCACATCGTTCAGGAATTTTAGCTCCGTTAGCTCGGTCATATTCTTTGGACGTCTCATGTGTATCTCTCTCTTCAAGTCACTCCATAGCATCTTCGTTGGGTTGATGTCTGGGATATGACTTGGCCACTCCAAAAGGCAGAGTTTGTTTGTCTGAGGCCACTCTGTTGTGGTCTTGCTCTGGTGTTTTGGATCATTGTCCTGTTGAGTTTTAGCTGACATACAGACTCTCACATTATCACATTATAAGAATGTTTTAATTCTTCTTCTTCCACTCAATGACTGCAAGTTGGCCAGTCCCTGATCACCATACTTTAAAGTTGGGATGATGTTTTCATGAAGATATATAGTGCCATTTTTTGCCATGCCAGATGTAGTGCTGTGTGTTCTTTTCAAAAAGTTTAATCTTAGTTTAATCGGTGGACAAAACAGTTTGCTAACAATGCTGTGTAGTGTCAATGTGCCCTTTCACAAACTTCAGCATGCAGCAAATGTTCTTTTCAGTAAGCAGAGGCTTCCTTTGTGGTGTCCTGCATTGAACACCCTACTTGTTCAATGTTTTATGTACTGTAGACTCATGAACACAGATGTTAGAAAGTTCCAATGATGCTTACAAATCTGTGGCTGTCACTCGAGGTTGTTTCTTTATCTCATTGATGGGTCTTCATTGTGCTCTTTGGGTCTTTTTGACTGTGGGCCCACTTTTTGGTAGAGTAGCCACGTTCCCAAAATGTCTCCATTTAACTGTAGGCTGGTAAATTCCTAAAGTCTTTGAAATTACTTTGTAACCCTTTCCAGCTTTATGTAACTCAACAATTCTTGATGCTAGATCCTGTGAAAGTACTTTTTATACTAGCACTACTAGGTTTTAATGGTTGTTTTCAATAAAGAAAGTTTTTTGTGCTATTATTTTAGCCACATTATATGTGTCAAGAGTCCTGAAATAGATGACAATCTGGTTACATTTAATGACAAATTAATGAAAACAATGAAATTCCCAAAAGGTTCACATCCCTTTTCTTGCCGTTGTATATAATTGAATTTCATTTAATTTGAAGAAATGAGGGGTGTCTCAAGACTTTTTCCACAGTACTGTATATGCCTTATTATACGCTTTATTTTATAGAACACATAGTGTATAAGGGATCAATTAATGTCATTAATTGATTTGTATAATGAAGGTCAAATTAGATATTTATTTATTCACAGTGTATTCACTATGTATTGGTCTTTATTTACATAGTGTATTAGTCTTTACTATTTGCTTATTTCTTTCACAAAGCTCATCTGTTTATCTGTTTTTATAGAAAAAGGCAACAGCCTATAATACACAGCAGGCAAAATGTTGAGCAGAGCAATGGCAATCATGAAGGTAACACCTCAGGACACCTAATTATTAATTTCATAAGCAACACAATTCTAATTTATTTGCACATTGTGATTGTACTATGCATTTTCTGAACATTATTTAATGTAGATCAACTTACACGTTATAACATAAGTGTCCTTTACATAGGTCCTTCATAATACCTGACATGAACCTGCATTCATAAAGGTTTATTTTGACAGCTTTTTATTAAAACATGAAATAAATGTTTTTGCTAACATAAGCCTTACTGACACAAAATTTCAACTTAAATTTGATTTGCCGCATATAGTACATAAGCCCAAACCCCCCCCCAAAAAAAAAACTAACAAAAAGGTAAAGGTAGGATTGTCTATAAAATAAAACTGGAATTGGAAATTACATTTACCAAACAAAATCGAATTAAAATAAAAATGTAAATAAGTAATAAAATTTTTATCTTGTTAATATGCAGCTTTCACTCACATTTGGTAATTCACAAAGAACCAACAAATTAGCCATAAAGGTCACCTAGCATAAGCTATTACCAGTGACAGCTGGTGCAAAAAAAAATTAAAATTAAACTTTTAATACTCGCTTAATCACCTGATAAATGGCTATTTACAGGCATCATTACTACTAGTTATAAAATAAAGGACTCACATCGCATCCAGTCAGCAGCTCCGCTTGCCATAAGAAGTGCTGGAAAAGACTCGTTGCAAATGGTCCAATCACATGAGCCCAAATATTTAAAAACAATATTGATTCGCTAAGAACAAAAAAAGAGGGAGGGTTCAGGGCGCCCAGTGCTGCGCTCCAAGGATGCTTTTCAAAGATTTACGTGCCTACATGCACTCGTTTGTCCGGCGCCCGAGTACACGAACACAAATGAACGTAATACAAATTAGATTTTTTAATTGTAAATAAATTAACTGTGACTAAATGACTTTAATTTATTATTAAATTAAATAATTATTATGTAAATAATTACATGTTAAAGTGGAATTCTTCTCTACCTAACTTTAAGGGGGTCGGTGCCCCTGCGCCCCGTATTGACCGGCCGCCACTGACTTTTACCCTGTCAGAAAAGGTGTGGTATTCAACCAAAAGAGTCAGCATCTAGTGTGAATTTTAGCATGTCTTGGAGATGTCAAGAATATTATTACTTTAAGGGCAGGTGACCAGAGTATAAGGTATTTTTGATAGCCATGTACATTAGGGTGGTCCTTATTTTTTTACTTTTGAAATGTTTATCTCTGACCCTCTCAAAACATTCCATTTAGGGGAAAAAATGCATCACGTGAAATATTTTGTCATTAGCAATGAAATTAATGGTAGCGCAAGCTCCTTAAAGTTTTGAGAATTTAAAAACAAATGGCAAATTCTACTCAAAACATGGTCATCTGAATATCACCAGGTGTTCATGACACCCGGAGCAATGCATCAAGCCAGGTGGATGGCAAAAGTCATCTACACCTTCAAAGTTTGGATGTTTAGGCAACAGTTCAGACTGACTGCAAGGGAGGAGAAAGCCTTGCGTGACCTGTGCTTGTTCTTCGCCACACTGTACCTTGAATCGTGGTTCAAAGCTTCTATTTCCACAACTGGGCCACGCAATGATCTCACCCTCTTGCATGAGTTGACAAAGTATGCGGAGATAAACAAGCCCATTGCCCGGGCTGCCAGTCAGAAGTTGGCAGGGCACTTCTGGTATCTTTCTGAGGTTCTTGTCGGATTATCATTCTTTGATATGGATGTATCACTGGAAACAAAATCTGCAATGGTGAATGCCATGGAAGTCAACAAGAGTGATGACGAACCACTGGTTAGGGTATCTGTGGATCTCAAAACTGTACATGAAAAATCTCTGCCTGACTTTGTGACTTCAAACACGGCAAAACTATTCACGAGTCTGCAAATTCCAATGGATTTTCTCAGCACACCACCTTCCACATGGAATGAGCGACTTGACATCCAAGAGGCAAGAGAGAGGGTCAAATGTTTATCTGTCAACAACGACAATGCAGAACGTTCTGTTGCTCTCATCCAAGAATTCAACGGACACCTCACTCGTGATGAAGAACAACTGCAGTATCTGCTGCTGGTTGTCGCTGAGCACCGCAAGAATTTCCCTGACGCATCCAAACAAACAATGATGGATACAGAAAAGAAAAAATAAATGATGATAAGTGTTGACAAATTATAGAAATTTTCAGACATATATGATACTGTCAGGTGTAGAATCATGTTTGTGTTCCTACTTTTTTCTGTATCCACTGCAAATCGGATATCTAGTTTATATCTGCAAACTTTAAATTTTTCTGAACTGTATTCAATATTATATACTAATAAACTGAAGTACCGGTGATTATTTCAACAATAACTGTTGTTTTGCCAATACCAGGTATAGGGAATTTTCATAATGGATATATTTTTTTTTTGTCAGGGTGCTTGAGCTACCAGGAAATATGAGAATATTGGCATGAAAATTGGCATGTGCCATTATTTTATACATTGGAACATAATTAGAGGGTCAGAGCAATAAAAATGTAACTTTTAATTTATACCCCCTGTTAAGGACCACCCTAATGTACATTTACAGCAGTCATTTAAAATAGGGCTCTGCTCTGTTGCCAAGGAACGTTTACAACATTTACAAATTAAACCCATTTAAGACATTTCTGTGTTAACTTTAATTCAAGTTTAATTCATGATGTTTGAGGGCAAGTCAGTCTGGTCGTATATATATCCCTAATAATACATGTCAGGGGTTTATGTCATCCTAGCATTAAAATGTTACCAAAAAAGCACTAACAGTACATATCCATACTTTGTAGTCGCAGTTGATATTGTTCCAGGAAGGAGCTACCATAATCGTAAAGGCCCAGGTGGTTTATATGTTCTGAAGGAAACAGTAAGTAAAAAATGTCTCCAGCACTGTTAAAGCTGAATTGCATTAAATTTTAAATCTAAGAATAGCTTCACCCTTTAGCTTGGTTGATTGTATCAAATTATTTTCTTATCAATCTCCAGGACTTTTCTGAAGAACAAGACGAGGAGCCGTGTAACTACATCCACCCTTTGGATCCACACAGTCCACCTTGCTATCCCAGCACATTTTCTCCTCCAGACGCATATACCTACTCAGGAAGAAGATACCCTCGCACCCCTGTTCCCTCTCCTCCTACAACCCCGCCCACCACCATGGCTACATCAGCTTCACCACACCTACGAAGCTTACCACGAAAGCCTCACCCTTCAGCTGCAAGCCCCACCCCCTCACATACAGAAGAACAGTTGGCTGTACACGAGACTAGCATTCACAGCCACATTTAACCACTAAGTCAAAGAAGACAGTTCTTGTATTCTTTTTTTTTTTTTCAGAAAGAAAAAAAAAGAGATAGATAGAGAGAGAGACAGAGAACACTCATGATCATTTGTAGCGGTCTGGGAAAACCATTCACATGGTGTGAAATGTGTCACTGAAAAAGCAGACAGAAAATATCATTCTTAGACTGAATCAGGCCAACCCTTGCATACCGTTCATTAAATGCATGCTGCTTATTGCCATGTAATATTTTGAGGAAATTAACAGCACAATACAAATTTTTCACTCTCAAAAGTTCATCAATTGACTTTAACACAAGATTTATTCACAGATTCAGTCTGTGTGAGATATCAATGCACTGAGCATGAATCACACATTGAGTAACATTACATTGCATCACCTGCAGCTCACCTAATGAGAAGGGTGTTCTTGCTGCATAGCAGCTGTCAAAATCTTGATGTCTGGCTAAATGGACATCAGCTTTAGACAGAGATTGTGCCCAACATTCATTTTACTCCTGTAATTAGTTTTTAAAAACCACAAAGGCTGAAAATCCTGGTTTACTTAGATTTACTTAAGTGGCCGTAACCGCATCATAAATATCAATGGCTTGTTGGTATATTTCAAGTAAGTAAATCTAGAAACTCTAGACTTGGTCTTCCATTCCTGGGGCGGTTCGCATGTGAGCCAGTTTTTTTTGTAGCGCTTGATGGTTTTTGTGACTGCACTTGCACTTTCAAAGTTTTCCCAATTTTTCGGACTGACTGACCTTTATTTCTCAGTAATGATGGCCACTCGCTTTTCTTCACTTAGCTGCTGTTTTCTTGCCATAATACAAATTCAAACTCTTTGAATGAGAAGGCGTGTCCAGACTTTTGGTCTGTACTGTAGGTTACAGCATCTTCAGTTAAAAAAAAAAAAAGAAAACACTATTTAAAAACCCAGTCTTTAACACTTCTACTCAAGATAAATCTGGCATCCCTGGAGGTATCAAATGCATACATGGCCATCAAGTGCATATTTGCTTTTTGAAAGCCCAGTCCATTATTTCTTGAAAGCTTCTAATAACCTCCAATCTTTTTGGATGTCTTGATGGAGTGTAGTACTGGGAATTTGTAATGACTCAACCATCAAGAGTATTAAGTAAGGCTGGGCATTGATGTTGGCCTGGGATGTAGTCAACATTCTAGTTTTTCCTGCGTTCAGTGGGGTTGAGGTCAGGGCTCTTTGAAGTCCTTCCACTTCAACCTCACCATTGTCAAGCTTGAAAATGTTTGGGAGTCTTAGCTCTATTGAAGTGAAATTGTAATACTACAGCATACAGTTATTTGCGACAAGTGTGTGCTTCCAATTTTGTGACAACCCACATATGGGTGAAATGTCAGGCGTCCACATACTCTTGGCCATAAAGCATATAAACAAATGTCTTCATTAATGCAGCTATGCACCTGTCTTAGAAAATAAATGTGTTCCTATTGTACATATTTACACTTTTTAGTCACCGACTTAAATCATCATATTTAGATACTGTAGTAAGGTTATGAATGCTGACTTTTTTTACATACGAGTTTGCAAATTTATCTCCTTATTCAATGTAAGGAAAAAATCTAAACCTGACAAAAACCATGATTCTGTTTTCTTCTTCTTCTTTTTTTTTTTTTTTTTTTTTGTTGATCCAATTTAGCCACAGATTTTCCCAGGCCGCTACACATTTATCTCACTGAAGCCCCCCAAAATAATGAAAGTGTCAGATAAAAGTGGGGGTCATGTTGTGAAATGGATTTATGTCAGTTCAAAATCAACAGACCTGTGTGTCCTGTTCATTTACGGTGATGTTTTTACTTTTTCAGAGCATTTAAATTTGTAAAGCAATATTGAACGCCTAATATAGCAATGCACATTAAATTGTTAAATGGACAGCCATTAAATAAATAATTAAATAAATAAATAAAAAACATTAAATTTTTGTGATATTTTCCTAAATTGCATGCTCAGTACAAGCACTTAGAAAACAACCGCTAACTCAAACCCAGTCTTATATAACGACAAGCTTGGAAAAGGAAAGTAATATTGTCTGGTGAGTCATCTTGTATAAAGTGGATGGGTTCCACTTTTCACAGTGTCTGCCCTTAGCAATTACACATGACACTATCTTCTTGAAGTGTGGTAAATTTTCCCACTAGGAATGGCTCAGAAAGTGTTTGTATAGCTGCCCTAAAAACAAAAGCCAGCCATATTCTCACTTATTATCAAGTGTGCCACTTGATATCCAGTATTTGGCTTGTACATTTAGCCTCATTATCAATTATTTGGTAAAACTTTGTGTAAATGTACTTCTAGGACAAACAAAAAACTCTTGCCAAATGTATAGAATTTTCAGCAACGTTGATTATCTTCATGCTATATCAGTCAACCGTAAAATCCCAAGAATGTTCATGGCACAGCTGATTTAAATTTGTCATGAACACAAGGCGGCAGCACAGTGGTGTAGCGGTTGACACTGTGGCCACCTCCAGGGGCAAGGGTTCGCCTTCTGCCTCGGGGCTATGTGCATGGTGGGTTTCCTCTGGGCACTATGGTTTCCTCCCACAATCCAAAGACATACCCGTATGAGTGTATGAGTGAGAGTGTGATAGTGTGTGTGGATGACTGGCACCCCATCCAGGACATACCCTGCCTAGCACCCCGAGTTCCCTGGGATAGGCTCCAGACCTCCTTTGCAGAGTGGTGCAGAGAATATATAAGTGAGTGAACATAATGCTCTATAAAAGCTCACACGCAGCTGACATTGATGACAAAGCAGTGATTGAGTGACTCCCACACACTGCATATATTGGACACATCAGCTCTTCCAACTTTAATAGAGTGCCAGTTCTTTTGTCCTAATTTTCTCCTAAGCCTAATTGTTTACATCTTAATTTAAAGATTTTTAAAAAGATTCATTTCGTTCATGACATTTTCAATAAGTTTGTGTGTATTTAAAGTAAATTTGTTATTAGCTTTAATTCGTCAATATAATGTATATAAAATAAGCAGCAACCCATTTCAATAGGATTCGGGGCATGAGCTGAATTTCACATTAGTGAGTCTCGTTACATATAATGTAATGCACAAACTGGGGAGCTTTTATAAGTTACCTTTTCCCTTATGAGATATAACATTTCTTGATTAAACGATGCTGCATTCTTTACAAAGGATTTGCTCATATTCAGCTTGACAAATGAGGCGCACTGTCCTTAGCATTTCTTATTAAATTGATGTGTCTGCTCTGGCTTCCACAGTCATGGTTTTGTGCTTTACAGAAATGTTGCCTAGAATACATTTGCCATGAACAACTGTTATATAATATAAATGCTGTAACCATACACTAGTTTTGCAAAATGTTATTTTTGTGTGGTACCAGAGAGAGGATTTTTACATATACAGCATATACAGTGTGTAAATATATTGTAAAATATGTTCATATCGCTATGAACTTTTAATGCCTTATCCACAGCGCCCATTTAAATGCCTGTAAATAAAATTATATTTTATTGTAATTTCTATAAATAGAATATAAACAATAAAAAACATGAATGCTGCTTAATACATCTGGATGAAATATAAAAAGAGATTAAAACAAATGATATTGTATGCCTTCATTTATATATTCAAATATGAGCATATATACATGATGGTATACAATATTGTTTGTTTTGTAAATATTATTTTTACGTATACACTGATCAGCCAAAACAGTAATATCACACCACGTAACATTAAACACATTAATATTGATTATCCAATCCCACAAATCCCACAGTAGAAAGGCATCAAAACACAGAGTGCAATACAGCTTGTACAAGATGCGCAGGCCCAGCAGTCAAAGAGCTCAAGGCGACCGACCTGGCCTCCAAACTGTCCAGATCCCAAACCGAGCGAGAACCGCCCGACAAACAAGCCATATCCATGCGGGCCCCACCCTACAGTCCACAGCACCAAATATATATATATATATATAAACACACATACCATTATGACCATATCAGTAATGACCTGTCTGTTATCAGTATAATATATCAGTATAATTTGGTCCTTCTCACAGTAGCTACAAACACAATAACTGGAGGTGAGTGGGATATTTTAGGTGGTGGGAACCTTTTTACCTCAAATTTATGCATTGAAAGCAGAAAAAAATGGGCGAGCAAAAGGATTTGAGTGACTAGGCTAGAGGACTAGTTCAGAGCAACTTCAAAACTGCAGGTCTTGTGGGATGTTCCGGGTTTGCAGTGGTCAGGACACACCAAAAGTGATCCAAGGAAGGAAAACCGGTGAATTGGCGACAGGGTCAGGGGTGGCCAAAGCATACTGCTGCACATGGAGGGTGAAGTCTGGCCCGTATAGTCCGATCCAACAGAAGAGTTAGTGTAAATCAAATTGATGAAAAGGTTAATGCTGGCAGTGATAAAAAGGTGTCAGAACACACAATGCATCAATGCTATTGTGGCAAAAGGGGGGGGGGGCTACCCAATATTAGGCAGGTGGTCATAATGTTATGGATGGTCAATGTATACAATTTAATTGTTTAGTTCAATAAATGTGAAAAGCGTTTTCTGTAATGAGATGGTGATTGTGGTGCTGTTTATCCTGTGTAATGTGGGGGGCACATATGTGTATGGAAAACTAATCAACTTAGCAGAAACTGAATCTTAAACTAAGATTTAATAAGCACAAAGACAGTTATCAATTAGGTTTGAGTAATGTAACTGTACTAACTATAGAACCAATTAAATGCTTATATTGATTATTTGCACCCATGACTACTCCAGCTTCAGATATTCTACATTAATACACTTTAACCAGTAGATGGCGACACAGTGTTCTGAATAGGAATTTTACTATTAGTAGGAGTGTACACAGACTTTATTGCAGGCGTGTAATAACCTCCCAAACCAATGTTTTAACTTAACTAAATGAAATGAAAATATGTAAAAATAATACATATGTAAAAAAATATATATGTAAAATAATAAATAAATAAATAAATAAATAAATAACAAACAAACTAACTAACTAAAAAAAATAATAATAATAATAATAAAAAGAGGAAAATATTTTTTAATGTAAAAAAAAAAGAAGAAGAAAGAAAATAAATAATGAAGAGCTGTCATTGGTTCCTTTATGTTCCTTTTTTAAATGATGCCATCACTACGAGATCAGTACAAAACCAGTGTGTGCTTTACTGACATACATTTTCAGAATAAAATAAAATGTACATATACATATACTTATATATCATATATAAATATATAACTGTAATACCAGTCAAAAGTGTAACACTAGCAACAATCGCTAAAATTCCACAACACCTTTACAACAAATAACAATACTCTCATTCTTATACACCTATAATGTGATGCTAGATCATGACATTTTTTTATCCAAACAGAAGATTATTTCCAAAATTACTGGTTTGAGATTTTTAACAAGATAGATTAGATTTCCCCTAATGCGTCAGTCATTTTAAAATAATGTTCTGTTTGGATTTTTTAAAATGTCACGGTCACTAGTGTTGCATTAGGTGTGTAACAATGGCAATGTCATTGTGGTGTAAAAATCATGAAAATGTATATAGGGAGAATTTAGTACACACATTGTAAAATCATTTGGATATTTCACAATGTATGTATTATATTCTCACTATTGAATTGTTCCGAATTATTTCAGAAATCTTTTTGTAAATAATATACTGTGGGTTGAATTTTGAAACTTGTGAGACAGCCACTCCAACACTGGAGTTGTAACCTCTGGAACCATCAATATGAGTAAATGACCCATGAAAGGAAAACACCTGGTCATTTAATAATATTAAACACTATAGGATGTGCACATTCTAGCTGTCCACGTATGTCCAATATCAGATAGCATTTTGACACATTTTTATAACACTTTAACACTTTTTTAAAGCTTATACCTGGATTACATATGGATTACATATGCAATATTCCATTACATATGGAAGTTTACATATGAAGGCATCATAACAGTATTTGTCATCACTATTAATGGACTGTTGACATGGTTTGAGTAACCAAGCACAGGGAGAACATGCAAACTCCATGCACACAGGGCAATCCCGGAGGAGCAAGGTTAGACTATTGACCTGAATTAAGACTAAACTGAGTTGAGTTGTTATTTA
>JAAGKR010001771.1:80000-111990 GCA_011419295.1 Clarias macrocephalus
TAGGAGAACGCTACAGCTTTGATCACATCAGGTAAGTTCATATGGATATTGTGTGGAAAGTGAATTAATATACAGGATGATGGGATGGTGATGTGAAGCATGTGCTGTATGTGTAACATTGTAGAGTACTGTATATTAATATTAGTCAGATATTATTGCCATTACTCAGTATTGGTCTATCCAGACTAACTTGACACAGGCTTACTTGCCAGAAGCTGAGGACCTTAGTTTTTAAAAAATACTGTAATATTCTATAATACATATTAAACTGATCAATGAAGAAGAAAAAAAAAGCTTAATTCCTTCATGCATCACCAAGTGACAGGAGTTTCTTCTGACAGAATCAAATTCAGCTGCCACTATTATACAAGTATCTCAAAACTACCTCAGTGTTTATTCTCAGATTAATATCAATTAAGGTGAAAAATTGATATTGCAAGTCGTCAGTGGGTTGCTGTGTTGCTTTTCAGTGGTCCCGGACTTGGGGAAGCTTTATTCCAGAGGGGGTCTCATTGTTCCTCCTGCTAACTCGGTGAGTCTGCACTGCCAGCATGGGATCAAGCTCTTCGTCCTACGCTCCCAAAGCCATCTACCTGGACGTGGATGGCAAAGTACAGAAGGTCGGTTGTGCATTCCTGAATATGTTATGGCTCAGATAACACAGATGCTCTCAAAAGTATTTACATTTTATTGGTCACACACAATTATACAAACACTATCCAGTGAAGTGTGACTATCTGTAATGTCTTTACTAAATTTACATCTGTTAAAATGGAATATACATGATGCATTGAAGTTTTTAAAAAAAGTAAAAAAATAAAAAAGTTCATTATTATCAGGACCTACATTTCTTCACATTTCTGTCTGGGACTTATTGCAAAGACAAAAAATAAATAATAACCTTTTAAATAGATACATTGCATTATGATTAAGATTGCTTATTTAAAAATATAAACTCTTTAGATACCTACACTGCACAAACAAGATCTTAGCAAGTTAAATTTCTCGATATTTTCTCAGAATTTGCTATATTGAAATTTTATTATATAACAAATATAAGATCATTAAACATATTAGAAACACATGTACTAATTTGAAGCATATTTGCCTAAATAGTTTTAGGAAATCTTCCAATGTTCACTTAGTTTACAACAATTAAAACCTCTTTCCTTTACTAATGGAAAGAAAACATTATTATGGAAAATGATCAAATACTAGTAACCATCTAAAAATTCCTGTGTAGTCTGGAGTGGATCATTCATTTTTGCTATATTTGGATGATGTATCCCAGCATCCAGAGTCACCCAGAAGAGGATGGCTCTCCAGTTAGACAGAATTCTTGTCTTGAGGAGATTTTTATTTAATCTTGTCATATTTTATTTGATCACAATCACATCTGGCTTGCTCATTTGAGATCTCAATCTACATCCATTTTTAAAGTCTGTTTTTGTCTATTGTTAAGAGTGCTCTACAAATAATATAATGTCAAGTTGCATTTATTTATACCGCTGAAGTACTGTACAATAAAAACAGGTTCAGTGCAATCAGGAACAAATAAAACGCCAAATCAGTCAAATGCAACTAAACCACTTAAAAATATTAATTAAAACCACAGATGAAAAGGCAGAACAAGCAAATCAATCGATATAGATCTTATGAATAAATGACTTTATTATAATAAAAGTAAGAGATGATCAGATGAGGAAAGATTGCTCTACATCTACAACAACAAAAAAAAACAGACCATGAAATAAATATATATTTTTTAATTTAATGATTAAATTAAATATTCCATTAATTATTTGGCCTTAAATTTGTCCCAAATATGATATGATAAAAAAACAAAGGTCACCAAAGAGATGCTTTATTATCAGGTGAAAGGAGAATGGAACTAGAAGTAGTTTAGTAGTGTATTGAAGGTAAAAAATAAAGCTGAACATGACCCGATCCGCAGGTGTCAGTGGCATAATACGCTGCAGTGACACCTGCGACTAGCACGCTCGACCTGCACCACCACTGTCAGCACTTCCCAGGTGCGTTTCCCTGAAGAAAGACCTTAAGAGAAGTAAATGATTGTAATGAAAAGACAGGGCAATTTACACTATTATTCCATGGGGACATCTCAATCTCAGACTTCTCTCTATGGTAGGGTAGTAGCATGTGTAATTGTATTTACGTTCTACTATGCTTGAAGCACTTTTCATATTGATATAAATTATGATCATGTAGGCACTGCTTAGTTCTCTGTGGAACGCCAAGTGGGAACTGGACATGACATGTCCACTCTAGACTAGGAAGTGCTGGAGGCTGGAGCTGAGCGAGCTGTCTTACACACCTGTAGGCCCTTACTCCACGCTGGTCCCACAAATCAAAACTAAACGATCTGTTCATCGTTCCTGCTATACATTTATAGACAGACCCCTAAACAATATCATGAGCATAATTAAGCTTATTTCATTTGTGTTAGCATATATTCCTTTCTACATAATTTAAACTTATATGTATGATTCATGTATGATCACTGTAAACGCTTAATCACTCTTTTTTTTTCTAGGTGTTGTTTAGTCGTCACTGCAGTCCGTGTGACATTAAAGAGCTTTTGTGTTCTTCTTCCAACATCTCAAGGTTAGTTTAAGTGATAGTAGTGTTAGTATCACTCTGACATAACATTTGTTGTAAGTTTAAAACAGAATAATTTGGTTTAAGCTTTAAATGCATGTGATTTTTTCTTCATACCTCGAATCCCATATTGTGCAACATATCATAATAGATACATGTCATATATATAATAGATCAGAAAATATAAAATATCATACATTTTTATAACAGTATCAGTTACATCATCTACATATGATGAATCATTTGCATTTGTTGGGAAATTAGCATTTCCTTAATCAGATCGTTATACACTATATATATTATACTATATATTATATTTAATATTGTTAATTACTTATACAATTATTTTGAAGGGGACTAGATTACATAAATTACATATAAAACTAAACAACACTGAATACTATTTATACAATTCATGATTTAAAGTTTGTAGATGTACATAAGGAGTACTAGAGAGAGTTGTGTTTAACTGAAGAAAAAAAAAAGGATCAAAAGAGTGCATAAGTGCTTTAAGTGACACCCTACACATCCTGGCAAAAAAAAAGTTGCTGTTTCAGAAAGGTCTGAAAGGGTCGATTTCCGCCTCAGGGTCTGTGTGTATGGAGTTCGCATGTTCTCTCCATGCTTGGTGGGTTTCCTCAAGGTACTCCAGTTTCCTCCCACAGTCCAAAGACATGTAGATTAGGCTAACTGGTGTTGCCAAATTGCCCATAGTGTGTGAGTGTGTGTAAATGTGTGTGCCCATCCAGGGTATACCCCACCTCGTGCCGTAAGTCTACTAGGATAGGCTCCAGGCCCCCAGCGACCCTGTATAGAGGATAAAGCGGCATAAACGATGAGTGAGTGAGTGAGTGAGTGAGTGAGTGAGTAGAGCCCCCTGGTGGCTGAGGGGGTGTTACATGTACAGCAAATAGGTCCGATCCTTTGTCTTTTGACAGGACGACAGCTATAATGTTGGTGAACCCAGAGGGAGCTCTGGTGTCTATTGATTCAACCATGCCCACCAACTCACCCAAGTAACTTCAATATTTATCACATTAATATAGTACATCCTCATAATTTGTAAATAAATGTTTTAACTTTTGTTACCTAATTATTTGACATTATTTCTTCCGTTCCAGTTCCCCATATAAAGTTGTTCCCTTATCCAGCAGTCAGCTGGGAGGTAATATACAGTAAAACACATCGCACTTCCCAACACTTTCCATTTTTACCAATGACATTTATAATGACAGATAACTGCCTCCTAAGTCTATATTGTATAGGTCAGTTTGTGATTTACAGTCTGTTTGCTTCCCTGTACAGAGAAAGAAGACATGTTTCAGAACGTGTTATCGCAGGTGGCAGAACAGTTCAGCAGGTAATGCCAGTGTTTGTTTTCCCAGAGACCAAAGTGGCACTCTTTTGCATTTCAGACGCATTGCACTGACATTTTCTTGAGCTACGTGTCTGAAAAAAGTTTCTCTACTTCAGGGCTTTCAAGATCAATGAACTAAAAACTGAAGTCACCACCAGGCTGGCTATGTTGGAGAAGAGAGTGGAGTGTATGTGTTTCATGCATACTTGATGTCAATGTAGAAGGATTAAGTATACGATGTAGTTGTTTGTGACATTTGTAATTAGGTTTTTGCTTCTTCTTCTTTTTTTCAAATAGTGGAGGGTCTGAAGGTTGTGGAGATTGAAAAGTGTAAGAACGACTTGAAGAAGCTAAGAGATGAGATGACTTCCCGAGGAGGAGGAAGGTAAGCAGTTTCAATCAAAATGGTTTGTAGAATTAGCTACACAGAGGTTTTGCATAGGTAGCTATTTAACACCAAATCTTTCTTTACTAGAATGAATTGTTCTTGTAAGTATAACTTCTCAGATGATGGAAAGAAATTAACTCCTAGACGTGATGTGCCCAGCTATCCAAAGGTGCTTTTAACAAAATATTTCATTATTTTGTAAAAAAAAAAATATATATATATATCCATTCTTACACCATTAATTTATTTTATCCTCAGTACACACTCTCTCAGGAGACTATTGACGCTCTAAAGAAGCCAACCTTTGATGTCTGGCACTGGGAGCATAATGAAGTATGTGTGCCTCTAAGGAGTGTAAATATTTGGATGTACCGGAGTTTCTTCACTTAAAATGCAGTTTTGCATGTAACAATTAAATTGTGGTTTGATTTTGTTTCAGATGCTCAGTTGCTTGGAATATATGTACCATGACTTAGGCTTGGTAAAGGAGTTCAACATGAACCCCATTACTCTCAAACGTTGGCTGGTAAGAGATCAGGTTCTGGTTATAGGGCATCTAAATGGGAATTTATAGGCATATAAATGTAGAGAGTCCATAATAAGTTAAGATCCATGATTTTCCAGCTTGCTATTCAAGAAAATTACCGTAGCAACCCTTTCCATAACTTCCGCCACTGCTTCTGCGTGAGCCAGATGATGTACGGCATGATTCACCTCTGCAATCTTCAGGTCAGACCTCTATTGTCTACTAAATGCATGGCAGCTGCCCTTTAATAGAAGCACATAAACATTTTGTTTATGTGTGTTGTGTGTGTATGCATTTGTGGTTTTGGTCATTAGGAAAAGCTCACACTGACAGACTTGGGCATTTTAATGACTGCTGCAGTATGTCACGACTTGGACCATCCTGGCTACAATAACACGTATGTTATAAAAATTAATTGCAAACTTACTATACAGTTCTACAATACTATACAATACATCATACCATAAACACATACAAGGGGCGTTCGAGTCAAATGGTGACTTGTGAATGAACACGTAAAACCGACATTTATGGAAGACTTCTAGCATAGTATGGTGATGAGACTAGTAGTCACAGTAAATCATTTGCATAGTTTAAAGAAGACCGTACATGAACCATGTTCACGGCTGAGGTGGCTCGGCGTCCACTTGCACTGGTTCCCATGAATATAAAATAAGTGGAATGCCTAAGCCTTGAAAATTGATGGATATCTTGTTGCCAACTTGCAGAATCTGTCGTGGGAACTGTACATGCAATCATTCAGGAACAGAATAGAATAGAATAGAATAGAATAGAATTCTTTTATTGCCTGACTTTATTGTCATTGTATTGTGTAAAATATAACAAAATCTGGAGAGCTGCTCCAGCAGACATACCAATCTTGTACACAATTAGAAACATTAGAAAAACCACTTGCACATTACAGGAAGTCGGCTGGGGGTTATTGCCAAATCCTTGTACAGTCCTGACCTCGCCCCAAGCCATTGCCACATGTTTGGGCCATTAAAGGCTTTCCTGGGAGGCCAGCATTACAGGCATGAATCAGGCAGGCCAATCATGGCCCCGAGAAAACTACCCCGATGATATCCAAGCACGAGTGAGGACTTGTGACTTCAGTCGCTCGATAGTTCAGGACTGGAGTTTCCTACAGTCTACCTGAGCCCCCAATAACGAACCGGACTCAATTTTAACTTAAACGCATCTCCTGTTATACTGAACTTCTAATCTCACACAGTATGATGCAGATCAATCTGCATTTTACCCAAATGAGGATGGGTTCCCTGCTGAATCTGGTTCCTCTCAAGGTTTTTTCCTACTACCATCTCAGGGAGTTTTTCCTTGCCACTGTCGCCATCATCCTCGTCTTGCTCATCAGGGACAGTCTCATCATTTTGATTCATACACATTCACGTCTCATACAAACTTATATAATTCTTTTGATTGTGTAAAGCCGCTTTGCGACAATGTCAACTGTTAAAAGCGCTATACAAATAAAATTGAATTGAATTGAATAGTGCAGAGTTAGGATAAGTGCATTAATGCAGCAGGGATTA
This sequence comes from Clarias macrocephalus, assembly GCA_011419295.1. NCBI lineage: Eukaryota > Metazoa > Chordata > Actinopteri > Siluriformes > Clariidae > Clarias > Clarias macrocephalus. Next base: position 86,444 of record JAAGKR010001771.1, read on the forward strand.
AATGAGAGATAAAGGGAGTTTTAAGTCTCTTAATTGTGTTCTGTTATTCTGCACGATAAAAAGTCTTGATTTGACTTGAACAACCCTTGTACAATAAGCTTATTCAGTAAGCCATTTTTCAACAAGCTGATGCAGTGTAAACAATTCCATTTTCTTTTAGATACCAGATAAATGCACGCACCGAGCTGGCTGTACGTTACAATGACATCTCTCCTCTGGAGAACCACCACTGTGCTGTGGCATTTCAGATCCTCTCTTTGCCTGAGTGTAACATCTTTGCCAACGTGGACGCTGAAGCTTTTAAACAGATCCGTCAGGTTGGTGCAGCCTCACTTTGGCGTTTCTAACCTTTATAACTCTATAAGAGTGGAAAATCAATTGATTGATTTAAAGTAAGAAGATGCATGATACACATGATATACATGCACTGTACAGCTGCAATATAACTCCTTATCCTATCACCTACAGGCGATCATCACACTGATTTTGGCTACTGACATGGCCAGGCATGGAGAGATCCTGGACTCTTTCAAGCACAAAGTGGACAATTTTGATTTCACCAATGAGGAACATGTCACTTGTGTATGTACTTAATTCCATAGAGGATACAGTAAATTAAATTCACTCCAAGAATAATGGGACGTATTCACAACACGTTAATGAATTCAGGATGTATCAGTTCAGAGGCTGAAAGAATGATCAGTATTGAAACTTGTGCTAAGCATCGTAAATTGATTGCTAGAAAGTCTATTCAGGTTACAAGAATAATACTGCAGAATGTTTGAGGCAGTTTTTTTTTCCTATATAGGCATTGCTGATGAAAAACACAAACTTTTTTTCTATTATATGGCAGCTCTGCTTAAATCCTAAATCTAATTAGTTAGAAGGTCTTTAGCATGGCTCTGACAGTAATACTTGCTGTAGGGCAAATCACAGGTTTATATGAATGCCCTCATTCTAATATGTTATTGCTTCTATAGTGACAGCTCAGAAAATTTTATGTTGTTCACTCATGAAATAATCTTCTAAATAGTGTTGATATGGGGATTTTTTTCTCTAAAGTAACATTCATTTTGTAAATCGTGTCCAAGCCTTTGCAATACTTTCTCATGAATGCTTCCCCCCCAATCAACTTTGGGGATAAAGTACTGTAATTCCTCTTTGCATCAGGTTGCATCACACCACCCTGTCGTTGATTATTTTACTGTAATAACAAAAACTGATAAAACTATATAGAATTTAAGCAACTGAAAAAAACAGACTAATATAGCGTACATGTACTGTACATATAACACATTCAAATCAATAGCTAATTGTATGTTTTTTGTGAAAATCTACTGAAGGATGAATAGTGCAACTAATGTTAATCGACTATAAATTACCCTAGTTACACACATTTTGGGACAATATGAAAGCTGGCAACAGAAACCAATGGAGCCATCTGTTATGTCTCTTCATCTTGTACTATATTGAGAACACTGCTTCAGATATGCACGCATTTCAAATCTTGTGGCTGCACCAAAAGGGAAAGTTGAGCTTGGGAAAGTTGACTGTTATAATTTCTGTTAATAACCCTTTTTAAGCCTTTTGACCTACCACTAGGTGGTCAAGTTTAGCTAATTGAAGTCCCCTAATTTTTCCATCATGCTAATTTTTAGCTGCTCAGTTGTATAGGGTATTCATTGTCATATTTTGCCCTTCACAATGCACCACACATTCTCAATTGGAGCAGGCAAGCCGGTTCTAGCACCAATACATAGCGATGTATGTGTAAATCAAGCAGAATGCGGTCTGAAAAATATGGTGTTTGGATGGTAGCATATAACTCACTCACTCACTCACTCATCGTCTATACCGCTTAATCCTATTAGGTCGCAGGGGCCTGGAGCCTATTCCAGGAGACTGGACAGGGTGCCAATTCATCACAGGACACACACATACACATACTCACACACTCTTTGGAGTGACAATTAGCCTAATCTGCATGTCTTTGGACTGTAGGAAGAAACCCACCAAGCACGGGGAAAACATGCAAACTCCATGCACACAGAGGCGGGAATCGAACCTGGCCGAGAATCGAACTTGGACTCTGGAGGTGCAAGCCGAACTACTAAGCCACCTTGGCAGCATATCGTGCTTCAAAAAAACATATTTTTCTGCATTAATAGTGACCTCACAGATATGCAATTTACCTGTACCACAGGCACTTAGACCCAGAGAACATGATAGCTGTTGTTTACAAAAACTGTTTGAAATATTGTCTCATCAGACCACAAAAGATGCTTCCAGTGTGCCAGTCAGATCAGAACGAGCCCAGAGAAGTCTTTGGTGTCTCTGGACAGTATTGATGCATGGCTTCCTTAAGCCGTAAGTTGCATTTGAGTAAATGCACCGACAAATGGTGTTACTAGACAATGGTCTACCTTAGGCCACGTCATGATATGCACAACAGAAACATGATTTTCTGACAGTGATGTCTGAGGGATAATAGATCACACATATTCAGTAGTTTTTAACCCTGCCCTTTACACATTGAGATTTGATTGGGGAATTTTATCCTGAAAGTATTATTAAAATTAATTTGCAGGTGCATCTGTTGGTAAAAGGAGAAACAGCACTTGTTTCTCATCACCTTGTAATTTCTACATGGTAGTCGTAAATTGGAGTTTTCAATATAGTACAAGGTTTAGACTTTAAGTATGACTCCTTTTTGTTTTTATTGCCTTACACAAAGGGCCCAAAAAATTCCAGTTTGCAGTCCAAAGACCTGCAGATTTGGTTATTTGGTGTTCCTAATGGTGTTCCTAATTTGCCCGTAGTGTCGTGTGTGACCTGCAATGTATTGGCACCCTGATCAGGGTATACCCCACGTTGTCCCCAAGGACTCCTGGGATAGGCTCCAGGCCCCCCCACGACCCTGTAGAGTTTTTTTTTTAGGAGGTATCTGAATACCAAGCACACAATTTCTGTATTTGTTTCTCACAATGCATGCTAACCTCAACTCCAAATATGGCCAAACGTGATGAGTGGCTTTTTTTCACCTGATGAAAGGTACAGATCTGATGACCCAGTGCACAAAAGTCCTCTTTGTTTCTCCCTTGTGTGTGTGTGTGTGTGTGTGTGTGTGTGTGTGTGTGTGTGTGTGTGTGTGTGTGTGTGTGTGTGTGTGTGTGTGTGTGTGTGTATAGCTGAAGATGGTCCTGATCAAATGCTGTGACATTTCCAATGAAGTCAGGCCCACAGAAGTTGCAGAGCCATGGGTAGACTGTCTTTTGGAGGAGTACTTCATGCAGGTCTGCCCAATGCGCTCTCCTACACTCTTCTTCGTTGCTTTACAGATAGTGTCATACACATGCATATTTCTTCTCAGAGTGACAGAGAGAAGTCAGAGGGTCTACCTGTCGCTCCATTTATGGACAGGGACAAAGTCACCAAGCCCACCGCTCAGATTGGCTTTATTAAATTTGTCCTCATCCCTATGTTTGAAACGGTGATGAAGGTATGTAACAATGATTACTGATGTTTGTTAAACTCAGATAAGGTGCTCGGATTGATAATATTTGGCAGTCCACATACAGTGGGTTCTAGAAAAAAGAATCACCCCCTTTAAAATAATCACATTTTGTTGCTTTGCAGTCTGAAGCTTGTGTTTTATCCAGCTGTACTTACTCAGTTCAACATCCAAGTGACAGATATAACATCAACATGTCAGAATAAAATAGGGGGAAAAGATAAGGATCACTCCCTCCTAATGAATCAATCAGGTGAAGCTAATCAACTTATCAATGACACACAAAGCCATATGACTTTCAACTGTGACCAGCTGTCGTCATTTTGATTAGCTCAGTATGAAAAGTTGGATTAGCTCAGTATTTCACAGCCTGTAGTGCAACTGAAGCAAACAATCAACTCAAACAAACAGTCAAAAGATCTCAGAGATAAAGTTGTGCACAGGCACAAATCAGGAGATGGACTCAAAAAATTTCAAAGGCTTTATCACTGGCTAGACGTCTATTGTTAAGAAGTGGATGGTATGATACAGATTTTCCGTGGATCAGCACGTCACTCCAAACTGGATGAAAGAGTCGAGGGGAAACAGGTCAGAGAGGCTACCAAGAGGCCTACAGCAACTCTGAAGCAGTTGCAGGATTTTATGACAAAGAGTGGTCATTGTGTGCAGCACATCACATATTCTCCACAAATGTGGTTTGTACGGGTAGGTTGCAAGGAAAAATCCACTCCTTAAGAAAGGCCACATGCAGTCATGACTGTACGTTACAAAAATACAGATGGTCAGATGAGACTACAATTGGCCACAACACCAAACAATATGTCTGCTGGAAATCAAGTATAGCTCACCATCCAAATAACACCATTCGTACAGTAAAGTATGGGGCTGGTAATACTCTATCTTACAGGGGTGTTTCTCTGCAGCAGGGACTGTAGCACTTGTCAGGATAGACGGAAAATGGATTGGGCAAAATATCATCAAATTCTTTAGGAAGATCTGCTGCTCTCTGCCAAAGAGTTGTTAATGAGAAGAAGGTTTCCCTTCCAACATGACATTGACCCAAAGCACACAGCAAACACACAGTGGTTGAAGGAGTAAAAGGTGAATTTCCTTACATGGAGAGACCACAGAAAATCTGTGGAATGACGTGAAGACTGCAGTCCACAAACGGTCGCCATCAAATTTAAATCAACGTGAGCAGTTCTGCCAAGAAGAATGGGAAAATATTGCAATTGCAATGTGCCATTGAGAAGATGATTAGGTGATTAGCTTCACCAGATGACAAGTATTTTTTAGGAAGGTTGATCCTTGGATGTCGAAAGTTGCACTGAGTACATACAGCTGGATAAAACAACCCCCCCAAATAAAGACATTTTATCCTTTATCAGAGTGTGAGCATTTTAAGAATGAGAGTGTGACTCTATGTTTCATATCTGTTTAAGTTGTTCCCACAGATCGAGGAGATCATGGTTCAACCACTGAGAGACTCACGAGATCATTACGAGGAGCTCAAGCAGATTGATGATGCCATGACTGAGGTAGACTATCTATTGCTTCCTCCATTCCTATTATATAGTGTCTATTTAGTTATTTAGGTTTAATATGCATATACATAATGGTTTATAGCCTTTATCTAAAATTAATTCCTTGGCATATAATTCTATGTGATCTATGATCTACAGTCTTTTATGAAAAGCTATTTGATGGTATGTTATTGCATTTGCTCTGATTTGACTTGCAGGATTATACACACACTAGTGATCACAACAGTAAGCAACAAAGTACAAAACATTCATTAAATTAAACATGACAGTTTAAAACAGTTGCAGTACCATCACAACTCATTAACTGTACATAAAAAAACATTACAATTAAAAAAAAAAAAAGATTTTGCAGAAGTAGCAGGCAGCGTTGGTGCTAAATTTACATAGCTTGTCATGTTCGCTTGCTTTGCTAATCTGCATTGCTAATGTTATAAAAAGCCTAGAATATTTCATGCAAATCAAGCAAACAATTTTAACATGAATTAGTAAATAATTTAATTTAATTATTTGTGTTTAACTATTTAGCTTTAGAAAGTACTACCATTTTTTATGGAACCTGAACAAAAAAAGTGATAAATTGTAGTGAAACAAGCAGCTTGTCGCTTGCTAATTTGAATTTAGGGTTACACTGAAAATATATCATCTCATATGTATGTTTGCTTACAAGGCCATGAATTTGTGACTGGAAATTGTTGGTTAGCTTACTGATGCTGTTTTGCTCAGCACATGCTAACATAAAAGTATGTTTTTTTTGTTTAATGAGGCGCAGAAGAAAAAAACAGAAAATATGTCATTAGGAGGAAAGAAGAAATAAGCATTGGGGCGAGCTCAGTGATACTGTGTAAGTAGATGAGTGTGCTGAGTGCTTCTTTTTTACTTCCTCTCTAGCCAAGCTCTCAGGCAAGCAGCACCCAGTATGCTCAGTATAAAGCTACTCAATAAAGCTTCAGCTTGTGACAAAATATTGCTTTTGACTGCAACTTGAAATAACTGTATAATATATAAATATATTGCACCTTTAATTATAAACAACCTCCTTCTGTGACATACAAAGCAAGCTTACATACTGTATACTGATTTCCTCTTTATGTTCCTGAAAGCAGCAATTTGTTTTCTCCATAGACTCCACTTCTCTGCTTCAGCTATACTAACAATTCACCAAGCTTGCCTCCCTCTCCTAAGGACTGGTTGTTGGCCCTTGTGCCAATCATCAGAGCACTTTGAGAAGTCAAAATCATGTCGAAACAAGGTTGTTTTTACTGTATGTTTTTTTTCCCCCCTCAGGGTTCTTGCTTTCTGGCTCGCTTCCACAGAGCGCCAGTCTAAGTCTTTGATAAGATGCTCCATTCAGAGGTCTTCCCTGAAGCTGAAGTGGGGCTCAAGATGGTTTCTGACTGTGCTGAATCCAAAGAGACATGTGAAATACTCAGGATTGTGGAACCGAGGCAAGGGTTCTATTAATATAGCTGCAAGCGGATAGACTGGCAGCCTGTTGGTCTGCTAAGTTTGTCTCTTCTTCCTTTTTTTTTTTTTGTGCTATCTTAAGCTTTTTAGTATTGCATTGTTACACTGGGATGTTTGTTAGGGGTTACAAATAACATTAATTATATCGTATGAAACTATTATTGATTAATCTTACAAACAAGGCCAGAGTAAACCCTTGGCACCTACTGAAAAGTGCTTGAGCATGATATAATACATTTCATATTAATTGACTCCTGTAAACTATGGAGCAGTTTAATAACACCCCCAAAATATGTCTGTATTTCCTTTGTATTTTACTAGTAAAGTTTGCAGAATATAATCTATTAAGGGGTTTCATGAAATGAGCAATAATGTGATGATAATAATAATAATAATAATAATAATAATAATAATAATAATAATAATAATAATAATAATAAACATAAAGGTATTGAGTGACGCATGAACTTTCATAAGTTCGAATTCTCAAGTTAGTATGTACTGGGCATGTTGAACATTAATCTGTATTCAACTCCTTTTTTTTAGTAAATTATTTTGTTGTTGGCATTTTGGATTTTTTTTTAATGACTATTCTACATAGCACAATAAAGTCTCAGTAATTAATTCTTTCTTTAATTTAATTATGTGGTTTTGTTCATGTACTGTACTCACTGATGAAGTCTTTTCTAGAAGAAGGACCTGCAAATGATTATCCACTGGACATATGTGGGTCCACTGTAGGCTGGATGCAGGGTCCCCTAAGACATTTGGTCCCTTCATTCTTGGCCCTTCCTCAGGACTATCTCCTTCTGGAATACTGAAGAGATTTAAACATTATGCAGGACAGTTTACTGGGCCGATTATTCGCCAATGTTTGTCTCAACCCCTTTCCATGTCTCTATCCATCAAGCAGACCCTAAATTCATTGAGGTCACTATAAAATTATACAATAATTTATAACAAATACTAAATACATAGTACTTTATATATATAGAAATAAGATCACAAATAAGAAGCAGACACACAGAATTTACGAAGAATATAAATTGTATTAAACCTTGTTAATTAAAAGGTATGGGTTGATCACATTATTACACTAACAAATGTAATATATACTATATGTAAGATATAGGGCAATTCTTTTTCTGTGGCCCTTTTAATCACAGACACATTCTTAAGTTTTCTCTTCGTGCCAAAAGCAGCAACCATCACCACAGAAACAGCCGTAAATATACTTGGCACTGTTAAGTTCTTGCTCTGCTTGTTATGGAGAAAAGTGCATGTGCAGTAGCCAGAGCAACCTTAAATTTATGTGTGTATGTGTGTGTGTGGGGGGGGGGGTAACATATGACTTTTACTCTAATACAATTCAAGGGCAAACACTGTACTTTTGACTCCACTTCATTTATATAGAGGTTCCCATTACATTGCTTTGACGCATACTGTAGCTTTGAAGTCAACACAAATTCTTAGTTCATTAGAAAATATGATCAGCCATAAACTGTGTTCATCACAGAAGAGAAAACAAAACAAATTTCTTTGAACAGTTCCAAGTTCCATTATCAATTTATAGTGGTGGTAATGATAGCTACAGCAGATAAAGAATACTTTATCACTGCCTACCTGCATGACCCAAGAAAGCATACAGACACACACACACACGCACACACTGAAAGAGCAGTCAGAATACACTGCCCTTGTGTGCCATTACTCCCATTGGGGCCGGGGGGAGGGGGGGTGTCAAGTAAAGGGGTCTGATAAGTAAACATAAAATCAAACAATGCCTACCCTTTTGTCATTTTATTGTGTTTCTATCAGGTTTTCTATAATCATTCTACAAGCTTTTTATTCAATAGGTTCTGTAAATGCATTTTATTATTAAATTATTTTTAAAGCAAGTACTCCAGTACTTAAGGGAAAATGTGACTGAAAAACATAATCAAAAGTATCATATATATCATATCGTATATATGTGTGTGTGTGTGTGTGTGTGTGTGTGTGTGTGTGTGTGTGTGTGTGTGTGTGTGTGTGTGTGTGTGTGTAAACCTCTGCACCTCCGCATCTTGTTCACTGAAGAGAAAACTGCATAGTTTAAACATTCAACAGGATAGTAAACATTTTGCTTCACTTTTTTAACCCATAGAATTATTGCAATGATAGTTTTATTGGCCCGCCAATTAAACTAGGATGTTATCATTACTCAGTTTATCTGTAATTTTTTTTTTAACTGGTTATGGGTGTTTCCCTAAGCTCATAAACTGCCACCACACATTCCATCACCTACTCTGTTATAAAGGTGTGGAATGAGGCAGATGTGATTCTGTTTTGGCTAAATAGTTGTTACTTTTGATCAGCTACACCACCACAGTCTTTAGTAGTGAGCCAAGATGCATTGCCAGCCACCTGAAGGCATGTTCTACTCACTCAAATAACATGCACTGTAATAAGTGCTTATATGCAATATAGTGTTTATATGTTGAGGTGATGAGAATAGAAAATCTCTTACCTGGTACAGAAAGCAACCTTTCCAGTATGTAATGGGAATACAATAAAAAAGTAAAAGGTATAAACATCATGATGAAGATGATGAACACTACTTTAACAAGGTGCCGTTAGATTTGTGCTGGTGAAGTTTGAAAGCTGTAATCATATGTTCCACTGGGTGGCAACATTTCTTCAGGGCCACCGCATATGATGACATACATATGGTAAGGTACATGTGAGAGACATTTATTTATAAGTATTAACATGTACCATTGTTCCTGCTCATAAGTTTTCATTATTTCTTCAGGTGAAACAGCACCGCATGTGCACCTGTTTTAATCAAAGCATGTGTCATAATTGTACTTTCCCCCCCATTTTTCCAAGATTTGTCACAAAACAGTCAGAAAGCATGTAGGACAATGTAGTAACCACATATCAATTTAGATCTTGTTTGCTTTTGGCTCATCGAAGGAATCAATTAGCGTCTGTTAGTAGCAGATCCTAACCACAATGTGTGGGAGATAGGGGCCGCTCGGTAATCTGAGCATGTTAAACCTTTTCCTAGTCTCTTATCACAACTTATCTGACCAACGGCTTGCCCGTGAAAGTTCACTGGAATGTAAACCGAAACAGATCAAATCTGGAAAGGTGCAAATGCTGCAGTCAAATTGAAAGTAGAAGTGGAATTGTCTAAAAACAAAATGAATTAATTTGCTTTGTATTCTTCTTTGCCACAGAATGTCTACCACATCCTCAGGGCGCTGACTGTTCAAATGTTCCAAAGTTCAAATGATTCGACATTTATTCGATATTTAAACACTCACTATAATGTGCTATTGTTTCTATGGTAACATCTAATTCACACAGACTTGCATGGTGGACGAGAATACGTAATGTGAGGCTATAATAAATTAATTCACACATATGATGTTACTTAATAAAGAAAAACCCTTGAAAAGGTGAATTGGTCTGAAAGAAGAGGGAATGAGTTTCCCTGAATGGTAGAGTGTTCTACAGACAGAGGATGGTCTTGTTTACTTCAAGAAAGAGGGCAAAAAAGAACAGAGAGGGTGGTGAAGAGGTAACTGTTTATAGCTGCTATAAAGTAAGTGATAACAAGGACTGTTGTGTCTCCTGGACGTTTCACAGCATTGCATGTAACTACAAATGGTTAAAAAGAATGACATCATTTATTAACTTGTAATTACTGGCAAATTTGTGTCAGCTGTGTCACACCATGCCATCATGTATTATTTTTTAACACCACACCCTGGGAGGTTTTTTCCTTACTTAATTATGGATTTTCCAATGATTTAGTTTGCTGGTAGGAAAAAAAAAAAACTCTTTTTTTATGGACCTTTTTTCACCACAAACAAGTGTGAAACTATTTTCCTCTTTACTTGAGCACAATCCATCAAAGCCTGATACTGTTTTGGAGCAAAACAAAGAGCATTTCAGTGGACTAGATAAAAACCCTGAAGTTCTTGATCTGAATATTGGTCTGAAGATTTGTGGAATGAGTCTCTAGTGTCAATACAAAAACATTTCTATTTAATATGAAAGGCTGTGGGGTTTTTTTCTTCAGAAGAGAGGCTGGTGAGGGTGTGACTTTTTATGTCTGCTATAACACTAATAAAAACAGGATTTAAATTGAACTGTATTGCAGATGTTCTACAGCCAAAAATGTACCGTAACTATAAATAGTGAAGTATAATTTGGTTTTATCAGTTAACATAAAAAAACTCTATATTTAAATACCATTTTAAAAGGTCATTAGCAAATAATTTAAAAAAAAACTTAAATTTTTTCTGAATACATTACAATACTCTACTGTTACTGATTATCTTTCTAGAAAATCATGTCTCACTTTGCTTTAATGATTACCTGTGTTTACATGAATTGTCCTTGAATTGTCCTTGTTGTTGGCATAGGCAAATAAAAATAATCTTTGCATACGGAAATGATCATCCATTTTGTTTCAACCATGTCATACCATGTCATCATGGATTATTTTGCTTTAACACCCCACCCTGTAATGATTTTTCCTTAATTAATTTGGGATTGTTCAATGATTTTGTTTTGTTTGATGGTCAAAAATAATTTTATGGAGCTTATTTATTCACAAACAAGTGTAATCTGTATTTCCCCCTTACTAGAGCACAAACCATCAAACCCTGATACTGTTCTAGTTCTGAGAAAGTCTTCAGTCTGTTTTTTTTCAACAGAGGGTTTTCTAAGAGCAGGTCAGAGCTTAGGGTCATTTGTGTGGGATGAACCCTGATTAACTTCTGCCTAAATTCTCGGCCTCCCCTGACAAAATGACTCATCTCTTGAAACAGAAAATCCCTCTTTAATTTCTCTTTATGGATGAGAACTAAACTATAAAACATTCCTGTGGTTTTTTTTTTTTTTTTTGCTTTTATTTTTACTTATTATTTCCAGCAGATTCATTGTAAATGCTTCACTGCTTCATTGGTAATGACCCTGACCTTTCTTTTTAGTACTTTTCACTCGCACATAAAGGTGACTTTGCACGTCAGTGCCATCATCCATGGTGGGTTTGCATTAAACGAGGTGGGAGAACAAAAGCCTGTTAATAGCAGGAACTTTGCACTCAGACATATGGCCGGCTCACTTCACTGTGAGTGAGCAAATAAATACACACACACACACACACACACACACACACACACACACACACACACACACACACACACACACACACACACACCGTGCAACTCAAATCATCTTCCTGTGAGGTACAAAGCCAAAGCTCGGGGGCATTCTTCTCTTCGTGAGAAAGTAAAATCCCTTTGAGTTTTTTATAAGACAGGATTCTCTCACATCCTGAACCCTTAAACTCTTCAATTGGAACACCTGTAACAGGCTTGTGCTCAATGAAAATCTGAGTATTTTGCATTATTGTACAAGTGTGCGCGTAGTGCTGAAAAATGACAGCAAGGGGCTGAATTGGCTAGACAGTGTAACGAAAGTTGGAACGAATGTGCAAGGAATTCACGGGGGGGTTGGAGTAAAAGTTGTGTGTCTGACCTTAAACGACCTTGTCGCACTGTGTCTTCTCATGTAGACAGAGTATGAGCCTGTGGTCTGCAACTTGTCATAACATCCCTTGTGCTGGCCAAACATCTCATTGACCTGATCTGCGAGAGGAAAGCTTATATCTTGGGCATGAATATGCTTAGACATTTGGCTTATCGCCTTTGCTTACAGTTTAGTGTTACATAGTTTTTTTTTTTTTTTTTGCTTTTCATTAGAGTATGTGTTGTTTGATGTCATTAAAACTCCCTTCAGAAAGTTAATAATCACTTAACGAACTCAGCCTTTTATAAATAAACAGATACGTAGATCTAGTCGTCTCTTCTCCTTAAGGTCTCCTCAAAATGGGTACTTTTATATGATTGAAGAAAACTATGTGAAAGGGAAACCCTCTGTGGTGGAATTGTTGTGTTTTCCCAATAGGACAAAACATAGAAAGTTTGAAGAATAGATGAAACTATTTTCCAGATTTTAAGAAGCCGTCTCTAGCATCTGTGAGTTTTCAGAGTATTCAGGACAAACTTATTTTATTTTAAAGAAACGCTGGAGAATGAACAACTTTTTTTATTATTATTATTTTTTTTTTATGAGCTATGTCAGAAGTGATAACGGGAACAACAAGGGATGTTCAAATCAAACTGGGACTTTTGACTGCGCAGACTACAAAAAAAGAAAAAAAAATTATAAGAGTAAAAACTACCAGAATTCCTCTATATTATCCCCTGCTACATTGAAACACTTATCCTAGCACTTCACTAGTTCTTAGTACAGTCAAGGTGCTCCATTGTTAATGAGAAATTCCCCTGTTTTATGCCAATCGTAAATTGTGCTGCATAGTTAACATTCTACAGTATTAAATATAATATATACTGTGTAAAACAGGTTATTTATATATGGGTTTACCAGATGTTTTGACTTTTTTTTATTATTAATTTAAAAACAATTGTACAAAATTTGTAATTGTTGGTAAATGGTTGTACTAAGAGGAATAAAAAAAACAGGATATTGTGTTATTTTAGATCAGTATGTCTCACTATGTTTTAGGCCTTTCTTGTGTTTTGCATATTTCATAAATTGAATTGCTTTCGTCAGCTTTGTAGTTAGCGCTGTCGCCATGGACCTCCATGGTCCGGTTTCGATTCCCGATCCACGCCTTTGTAAGTTCTTTCTGTGCTTAGTGAGTTTTCTCCGGGTACTCCGGTTTCAAAGACATGCAGATTAGGCTAATTGGTATTCCTGTAGTGTGTGTGTTGGCACCCTTTGTCTGTCTTGGCAGAATTGGTACCCTGTCCAGGGTGTACCCTGCCTCGTGCCCTAAGTCTCCTGTTATAGGCTCCTGGCCGCCTTACGACCCTGTGTGCAGGATAAAGTGGTATAGACGATGAGTGAGTGAGAATTGTTTTGTAGTTACATACAGTACAGACCAAAAGTTTGGACACACCTTCTTATTCAAAGACTTTTCTTTATTGTGTTCTTTAGCCCAAACGCGTCTCTTCTGCTCGTTGCCTGTCCTTAGCAGTGGTTTCCTAGCAGATATTCTACCATGAAGGCCTGATTCACACAGTCTCCTCTTAACAGTTGTTCTAGAGACGTGTCTGCTGCTAGAACTCTGTGTGGCATTGACCTGCTCTCTGATCTGAGCTGCTGTTAACCTGCGATTTCTGAGGCTGGTGACTCGGATGAACTTATCCTCTGCAGCAGAGGCGACTCTTGGTCTTCCTTTCCTGGGTCGGTCCGCATGTGAGCCAGTTTCTTTGTAGCGCTTGATGGTTTTTGTGACTGCACTTGGGGACACTTTCAAGGTTTTCCCTATTTTTCGGACTGACTGACCTTCATTTCTTAAAGTAATGATGGCCACTCGTTTTTCTTCACTTAGCTGCTTTTTTCTTGCCATAATACAAATTCAACCTCTTTGAATGAGAAGGTGTGTCCAAACTTTTGGTCTGTACTGTACATGATATAAAGAATTGCATAACTAATGTAAAAAAAAAACTGCCTGGAGTGAAATATTATGAATAACTTATTTAATTTGGCATTTTTTTTTAAGTTTGAGAATCTGGTGTGATATAAAGGGTCTCGCAATTCAATGCAGTGAAAACAGTGGGAAAATGTGACAGTCAGATGAACATGTTTGCTTGATGCAGAACTCCACATTTTCATTCTGCTTTGGTAGAAGATCAGCAGTGTATCTGCTTGGCTTGCCTGAGACTGCATTTTTCTTTGAGAAAAGGGTTTATGAGCATCAAGAAAAAGATTTTGCTCTCCAACTCCAAATCTGGCCTGCGTAACTCCCATTTGCCTGCAGGTTATCTGCAGTTCTCTCGAGTGCACCAGAGATCCTTCACTTCCTGCCAGACACAATACAGAAAAGTCTGCAGGACCTTAGTTCTGCTTGAGTCTGCCTCTCATAAAATAGGGGACACAAAAGAGGCTGAAAGGTGTAATTAGGTACATGTTGAAATAATATAAGCACGGAAACAGATCTCTGTGTTTGTTTGTGAAAATTGTCAAATCATTTATGTCTCCAGGGGTGGATTTGCTAGGATTATTGCTACTTAGAAGAGCAGAGGAGCAGAACCAGCCTTTGTAAGTTTTTCCATGGAAGTTGACCCAAAGCAGTGGCTTCTCTTCATATTAATAGCACATGCTGTCTAATGACTGTATGTCTCAAGGACTGTGTGACTTTATCTCGTGCATTAACTGGCTATTCAAAGTTTCTATCAACTCTCCTCCATCCCAACAACAACACTACAGATGTGTTAAATGTCTGCAACAGTGCAAATTGATGCCTGCACCATCACATGAAACCATACTAGTGCTCATTTAGCTCCATTTGCTCCACACTCTCCTGTCATGAGATCCCTTTAAAACGGATGGATCAAGAAACATACACGCAAAGGCTTATGAAAGCTTGGCTCCAGTTCTGTAATTATAGAAAGATGTCGTCTTGTGCACGGCACCTTAAAGACAGGCTAGAAAGGGAGCGCAACAGCCATTATGTTTTAAGTGCTTTGACCTTGCATAATAGTGCGATAAATGATACGTCTGCCAGTAGTGGGTAAACGCGAATTTTCTTTCATCCTCCATTTAAGGTATGACATTAGAGCTGCTTGTGGGGGAGCTGAGCACTTTCTCAGGATACGTCTAAACGTGTTTGTTTATTTTTTATTTTTTTGTGGTCACCAACAATGGGAAATTCCACTGAGTAAAAATTTATAAGTCGGCTTGGAAATCTTGTAGGCGTCCCGTAGCAACAGATGAGTTAAATCAACAACATTTCACATGACTTCTCTTTAAACACAGCCTTTGGTTCAGTGTAACTCTGGCCTTGTTGGAGCAATCCCATCTGGAAGCCACTTAAATAAAGTTGGTGGGTAAATAAGAAGCAGAGCAATCTACAAAGCTAATAGAGAGATGTTTTCAACTACTTCATTTTCAATATAGCAAAAAAAAAAAAAAAAAAACTCTAAATCACTCTTGGTTTTTTTTTTCACATTTTTAAAAAATAAATACACATATGATCAATAGGTGATGAATGTAAAGTCTAACATAGTCGTTATGGTTACATATAATGAGGAATGTGATGCATTGTACATGTGCAGTGCAGATGTGCTTATACAGCTGAGACAGAGACTTGAGGTGACACTGGACTTCTAATAAGTCTAGTAAGTATGCCTGCTTTTGAATGGGATATTCAAGACTAGGATAAAAAAAAACATTCTTTAGTACATTTTGCACCAATGAAATCATATTTCCAAATACCGAAAAAGATAAAATCACAAAAAAAATGACATTATAAACTTTGGTCATGTGTCCTTAACAACAATATATGTGTATAAATCAGATAATAATCTTTTTTTTTTTATGAAAATAAAAACCTATCTATACCTATTTATATTTTATTTGTTGGGTTGAGTTTTCTATAAATGTACTTTACCTTTAAAGTCATTAAAATACTTTGACTTAATGTGCAATTCCATTTATCATCTCATGCCTGAAACACCCTTATCAGTGGCCATTACAGGCTGTGAAAAACATTCCATCCATTTACTTAGCAGTGTGTCCAAACACATACACATGTTTAAAATGTTCCGGAATCACACACCACATTATTCCTTTTTCTTTATGTCGATGCTACTGTGACATTGACTTAAAAGGCCAAGGCAATCCAACTGCTCAAATCAAAGGTAAAAAATATTCTAGGTAAACCATTAAAGTTTTAATATATTCATTCCAACTACATTTTGGTATATATGAAGAAAAAAAAAACATCAACCTTGTTATATTCAACCCTGTTATTTATTTAAGTACAGTCAATATTAGTAAAGAAACCTTGGGAAAATAAGATATTTATACAAAAAGGGTTCAAATAATGTTGAACCTGAAAAAATATTTTAAATAAGTTAAATCATGGAATCACCAAATCGCCCAATCATGGAATCATTCCACTGGCAAAAATCTGGATGAGCTATTAATGCCTCAATGTTTAAGTCATCCCTGAATCCTGTCCTCCATTTGTGCCTGTGCTCCAACTTCCAGGGTGAAGTGCTCCGACAGAAACACACGTGTGAGACGATGTTCCTCCCACCCGGTTGGATACCGCAGACTTGAGCAGCCTCTCATCACTCACACTAAAGAAATTTCCATTATATATACAGCACACGCTTGGATCCATTTTTTAAATCTAAATATTGCTCTCCTGCTCTCACATTGTTGCTTTTTTCTCCTCTTCTTCTTTCTGGAAGAGTGATTAAAGCTCTTACAGAGCACACTGTTTGAAGCAAGAAGCCTCATGAAGTTTAAGTTAAATCGTTCTTCCGGATTACAGTCTAGAAAATGATATTTCCTGTCAGTTCTTTATTTGACTCAACCTTTCCACTAAACTGAGTCAACGGGAAGTTGCATGAGACAAAACCTGATTTGTGAACATGCTGACACGATGTTGGTTTAGAACTACCATGTGTCCTTTTCTCAATGATGAAACCAGTCTGAGGTCTCCATGTGGCATTGTGTACTATGTAAACGGCTCTTCTGTATGTCTGGTTAGTGTATCCTGTCCCGGGAGAAGCACACACTGAAAACAGACCAGTTGTTGTGAAGTGCCTAATAAAAGTTTTCCCACATAGACACAAAGATTATATTGACCAGCTGTCTGGGTGATTAAATTTAAGGATAGTGATACATTTTTGCTTTATGGTATTTCATGCAATTTAAAAATTATAGTCGTCAGTACTTGGCCTGGTTTATGCAAAGGCCGTGATTTTTGATTGTGCAGAATAACAGAACACAGTTATGAGAGTAAAAATTACCTGTATATAGAAAAATGAAGGTAATGCACTTACCCCAGAGATTCACTAGTGCTTGGATACCATCATGGTAGAAAGTTTTCTCAGTATCCCAAAGCCATGATCGGATTCCCTTCTTCACGTCTGAAACGCTGGCCTAACAGGAACTCCGTTAATGCCCCAAACATGTGGAAATTACTTGGAATGAGGTCAGGGGATGTGGCAATAACTCCCAGTTACCCAACAAGTTCCTGTAATGTGCAAGTTGTGCTCGTAAATGATCTTGTGAACAGTTCCCAAAGACAGTCTCTTTTGCAAGCTTGCGGCAAGTTATCTATCAATTTTAAAGGATCATGCATTCCATTCACTGAATGTTTACAGGAACAACTGCAGTGAGCTGCGAGCCACCTCAGTCGGGATCATCATTCATGGGCGTACGACCTTCTTTCAAACGTTTTCACCATTCAAATGATTTACTGTTTTACTAAGAGTCTCACGTTACTCTGCTTGAAGTCTCCTGTAAATAGCAATTAGTTTTACACCATTCATGAGAAATTTCCCAGTTTGACTTGAACACCACTCATGCTTCGGAATCAATGTGTATTTGCACATTAGTGTGACAGATGAATTTCTTGCATGGCGGTGGCGCAGTGGCATTACTGGAGCTGTCAGCAGGGCATCAGGCGAATGCTGAAAAGTTGTAATGAGACGTAACATTTCTTTTGTGGTTTTATTTACAGCTTTCAGAGTAATCTTTCTCCAAAGTGTAATAGTTTTATTGTTCAAACTGTAAGGATTTGCACAATAAAGTGTAAACAGAATTGTACCAAATTACATCCTAATCCTAATAAGCTGGAAACAAATTCACATTTTACATACAACTTGTAGTCCTTTGAAGATCTTATATGCAGTATATAATAGTTTTAGAAAAAAAATGTAATCATTTGAGTGTGAGTAAATTTATTACATTCCCAGGCTGGTGATCATGGGTTAGGTCATGATTATTACCTCTCTGGGTTTCATGTTGGCATCATACATGGCAATATGATTATATTGTTTCATAATAGATTTATTATATAACCATGATCACGATATTGTGTTATATGAGATTATATACAGTGCAAGGCTTTATAGCTGCTATAGATCATTAAAATGGCTGATCTAATCCTGCAGGATTGCACAAAAACCTTATTGCATTGATTATTTTGTGACTGATAAAACTCCTTATTTTGTGATTAATCCGTCTTAATACAGAAAATGATTAGTGAGAATTTACTTGTTTTACCATTTAACACATAGATTAATTTTTCACCCACGCACTTTACAAAACAAAGTTATACCCATGTTGTATTCTGTTTACTGCTCCTATTGTAAAACACAGCACTCTCTCTCTCTCTCTTTTTTTTTCTTTTAACTTCTAAGGCTGTGTCACTGTCTTTTTTTCTCTCTCAATTCTAATGCAGTTCTGGTGCTCTTCTGGTCATGACTATATTACATGCAAGTATGATGACTTCACCCTATTCAGGCATACAAATATAACACCAGGACATGTTCACAGAAGTAATTCAACTCTTAATCTCTGAGCAAACTGGGACTGCCTTTATAATACAACATGGTATAATCTTGCCTTTACACCTTTAGACTACAGTATCCGTTTTTATACCCCTTTTAACATTAATCCATCTCTAGTAACCATTTATGGATGAATCCACATCCATCTTAGTGGGACACCAGTCTATTACTGGCTAGATCACAGCTTACTGTACTGTACTGTATCTTGTTCAAAAATGTAGGCTTATGAAATGGTTGTGTAGGCAAACCAAAAAAATTGATGTAATACTGAAAGGAGTTTGCACAATGTTTGGGAATTTGAGAGCTCAAAACCCACAATGCCATATCCAGAAAGCAAAACTGGCTGCAATCTCTGAAAGTGAGGGATCACATTACTCTCTTCCCTTGCAGACTAAGTAATACTACTTAATTGTGGGACTGTGTGAGCTCATGAATGGAGTTAAAATTTTTCTTCAAGTGTTTTAAGATGCCTGGTAACAACTGCTGTATTTGACTGACCTCAGAAATTGGAAGTTGGATGTAACTAATTACATCATTCCCAACCTCTGTGTGTCCAAGATACAATGTACACATTGACGTTTGTTCATCCTTTGTGAACAACAATTATGCCAGTTAACTATGATGAATAATGTACACGCATACAGCCATCACAGTAAAACCACCATCAGGTGAACTGAACAACGTTGATCACCAATTATTCACCAGCATATCAGTGATAGGATAATGGGCAACTCATGGCTTTGGGGACCAAAAAAGCCAAAATGCAGCACAAATCACCAATAAAGTCAGTGTTGCTAAAGATAGAAAGGCACCAGAGCCCAAGGCCTCCAAACTCCCTAAATCCCAATCTGAGCCAGCACCCATGGAATGCACCAGACAAATAAATCCAGTCCACAGATGTCCCACCCCACAACCCACAGCACCCAACAGACTGACTGCCAATGCTTGGGTGCCAGACACCACAGGACACCCACAAAGGCCCTGAAAAGCCAGTTCCCAAGCGGCCGGAGCCGCCCTGTTGGCACAAGGTGAATCTACACTTTCACCTCCAGGTTCTAGGGTCGATTCCTGCTTCATGATCTGTGTGCATGGAGTTTGCATGTTCTCCCCATGCTTGGTGGGTTTCCTCCGGGGACTCTGGTTTCCTCCCACAGCCCAAAGACATGCAGATCAGGCTAATTGGCATTCCCAAATTGCCCATAGTGTGTGAATGAGTGTGTGAATGAGTGTTACAGACTTTAGAAATCTGTACGTCTGTACATCTGTAAATGACTGCAGCAGTAGCATAATTCAGAAAAGATGTGGCTGGCTAAACGTCTCTTGGAGGAATTACTGTATGTGATAGACTTCACATTTCCTTGGCTGTATTTGTCACATGTCAAGCCACTCACCCATTCAGGATTTATTGAATGATTTGGTCATCTACTTTGTCAAACTCAGAATAAAACATAATTTTGCTAGCTGTGTTGTTTTTATATCCAGTAAAACACAAGTGTTGTGCCAAATGTATTTAAAGTCAAATTCATCACTTCAAAGCAATATTCGCTGCTGTTTTTAAAACGCGTTTCAGACATTTTTGGAGGCACTGACAGGCAAATATTTAGCACTGCCAGAGACTGAAAAATGAAAAGAAAAGAGCTTTTATAAAGGTATTACACAGCCACCTTTCCATTGAACGTGCACTTATGATTTCCTGCTGATTATTATAGAACTGAAACAGGGAATGGGAACAGGACTTGTCGGCACATGTCCCGCTTAAAATATTCCTGTTATTGTACTGTACTTCAAACCCACAATTTACTAACGTCAAACATTCATAACTTACATATCCACTACTGTACATGCAAATAATTACATGAAAGCAGGTGGCAGTCTTTCTGGAATGAAGAGGAGTTTGTACTGTGCTATTTCCTCAAGAAAATTATTGCCTCAAAAGTGATTTGAAAGAAATAATGAAAATATAATTAAATCTGGAAACATCAGTAATCATAATGCCATAGTTTTGTTGTGTCTTACATAGTCTTATATAAGAAGAAATGAGACGTGTCTTGAGCCACCCCTCATTTAGTCACTCACTTACTCATGCACTGTCTATACCACTTCATCGTGTGTACAGGGTTGCGGAGGGGCCTGAAGCCTATCCCAGGAGACTTAGGGCACAAGATTGGGTACACCATGGACAGGGCGCCAATCCATCACAGGGCACACACATATTCATTCACACACTATAGCCAATTTTGGGATTGCCAATTAAACTAATCTGAGCAGACCCAAGGGAGGAATCAAACCCAGACCCTTGAGGTGCAAGGCGACACTTCTAACACCTACGCTACCGTGCTACCTCATTCATTCCTACTAAATTAAATTAAATAAAATCATGTAGACTATATTCTTAAAACATAGAACAACTGTTTTACTGTGAAAGTGCTTAAAAATACAATATGAAAATTGGTTGTTTATGCAATAACCTCATGCATCAGATTCAACAATAGAGAAATAAAAGAATGGACCATGGAATTAAAATAAAAAAAAACTTAGGATCATGTGATTGTGCCTAGCAACTGTAGCAGAGAGACTGTTCTTCTGTCAGAAGGCCACTTTTTCAGTTCCACCACAAACCAAAAACTTGGCTCTTTTATGAGTAGTGTTTTAGTGGTTTATACACTCCACTGCTATATAAGAAACATTGCTCAAGGCTGTAGAATAACATTGGTGTGTATACTTTATTTATTTATTTATTCATTTTTTTATTATTATTTTTTTTACAAAACTAGTTTTTAAAAAAATAAAGAGCCATTTTATTTTTTCATGCATGCATGATGCATATTTAGCTACATTAATAATTATGTTAGAGGAAGATCCTGACAAGAATAGTTAAACAATTGTGTGTGACTTTATTACTTGAGCATCTAGTTAATCATGAACATAATGTAAGCAATATGACGAAACACTGACAGGACAGAATACACACTCCAGTG
The DNA here is from genome assembly GCA_011419295.1 of Clarias macrocephalus. Classification (NCBI taxonomy): domain Eukaryota; kingdom Metazoa; phylum Chordata; class Actinopteri; order Siluriformes; family Clariidae; genus Clarias; species Clarias macrocephalus. The sequence goes on from JAAGKR010001771.1 coordinate 108,339, forward strand.
CACTATGAACATTGAGGACCATGCAGTATAATAATATTATGTGTAATATTTAACATCCCTCTCCTTGCTCATATAACAAGGAAAGGAGAGGAACAAGAAATGATTTACCTATCAAATACAACCCAGTTGATGTTTCACTGCCATCATAGTGGCATATTTTGGCTTCAACACACCACAAAAGGAGAACTGTTTACCTGACCCTGTCCTCATCTGGCTTAACCAAAGTGCTGGGCCACATGACACTGCTTGATGACATTCAGAGCGCATATGTTTGCTCTGTCTTCTCCATCACAGCCCGCGTCTACACACTCCTACTGTTGCACGATCTTCTCCATGGTGGGCTATCCTACTTGGGCCACCCAGTGAGAAGCTCAGCACCTGGGAAGATGAGCATTTGTGGGCAATGATTTAGGTGCATCTTCTCATTCTCAAGCAATTCACAATTTTAATGTGTCACTTTGATCACTGTAAACATTCCCAGATGTTGCGCTTGATGTGTGGCACTTCCTCTTTCCAGTGTTGTCAGATGCTCCCTTAGGGATGTAATAAAAAATAAAGCAGGGAGACAATTTAATTACCAGTGTTGGCAGACAGCATGAATAGGTTATTTCACATTTACTTTATAAATTTACGAGCTAAAAATTTGTCACTCTGTGTCATGAGTCCCAAAGGTATATATATATTATACTGCCAAAAGTATTGACATAGGGTTTACTATGATGTTGGCCCACTCTTTGCAGCTATAACAGCTTCAACTCTTCTGGGAAGGCTTTCCAGTTTAGGAGTGTGTTTATTGGAATTTTTGACCATTCTTCCAGAAGCGCATTTGTGAGGTCAGACACTGATGTTGGACAAGAAGGCCAGCTTGTAATCTTCTCTCTCATTCATCCCAAAGGTGTTCTATCGGGTTGAGGTCAGGGGTTTGTGCAGGCCAGTCAAGTTCTTCCACATCAAACTCGCTCATCCATGTCGTTATGGACCTTGCTTTGTGCACTGGTGCACAGTCATGTTGGAACCAGTGGGAGCATGAAATTGTCCAAAATGTCTTAGAATGCTGAAGCATTAAGAGTTCCTTTCACTGGAAGTAAGGGGCCAAGCCCAACTCCTGAAAAACAAATTCACAGTTTTTAGAATAGTTAGAATAGTTGTGACATACTGTGGTACCTAACAGCTCATAACATCTGCTCTACTTAACATTTTTATTTCGTTTATGGTGCAAATTTAACTTCAGGCAAATCCCAAAGGACTGGCAATGTTTTATTAAATTCTGCTAAGCCAGTTTTACTTGATGCTGTGACAAAATGGACTGGACAGACATATAGACAGACAGACATACAAACAGACATTTTTCTGAGAGTGGTTTTGGGTCCTCCAATGTTTGAAATGTAAAGATATAATTGAATGAGTGAGTTCTGACCAAAGTAAGAAGAAGAATTGATTGCAATAGTAAATGTAGTAAAAGTTAAGTTTAGTACAAACTTGTTTAGTACATTTTCCTCATTTTACCAGGATGATGTTAAATGTCTATATTTGGTTCATTTTTCTGTAACAGCATTGCTCAGAAAGAAATGCTGGCTGCTTTTCCACCACAGGACATCATCAAAAGTAAGGACTTTGTTCTTTCCGGTTTCTCCGTAGTATTACAAGTGTTTTAAAAAAGAGAGAACAAAAAGGGTGTCGATGGAGTGACCATTTATAGCTGCCATAACCTATATGACAACAGGAACTGTCATGCAGATGTTCTAAAACATTACGATTATACAGTACATAGTTCCTCTGAGACAAAGAAGTAGCCAACACCAAACTTCCTGAACTGATTCCCATGGGCAGCATAGCACACTCAGAGGGAAGAGCTATTTAACCTCTTCTGCATATATGAGTTCACTGTCATGAAGATTCTGACGTGGGATTAATGTACAAACCACAGCATGGCCTATGAACATGGCCAGCAAGAAATCCAACTTCCAACACATACAATCTAATTCATCTAACTACTGATTAGTAACACCTGGACTCAGTCTCACACACACACACACACACACACACACACACACACACACACACACACACACACACACACACACAAACAGTATAAACAGACTCTCAGTTCACTCACCAAATTGAGAAGTAAACACTCTCTGTATTATCTGCCAGTTTGTTCCCCTAAGCCTTTTGTTTATGCATTTTCTTTTCCGGTTTTGATCCCGTATCTGATTACCTGTATTCTGAGATTGTTGTGTCCCAGTTTATGTGGTCAGCTGATTGCCTGACCTTGTTTATCACTGACGAATTTCTCTACCCGGGTTTGGTTTGAATGCTGTGTTTTATTAAATGACCTGTAACTGCATCCACCTATCACTGTCTGTCATACTTACAGCAAACACCAACACTTGATGTCATCCCTTTCACTAGTGGGAGAATGACCACTTTTCCTCTTTTAGAATGGAGAATATTGTATTATAAAGAATATACCTTTTTTTTGTCATTGTACAAGTCCGGCAATGTTGAAAAAAGGTTATTGGGAGCATTGGGAATCAAACCCCCCAGCCCAAATAGACTGGAACCTTAATCCAGACCCTTGAGCTGGTTTTACAATGTGCATTCCAGTACCTTACTAGATTCCAATAGAACTTCTGTGACAGACTGAACTATTACATGTTCTTCAATGTACATTAAACAAAACAATAGTTACAACCATTTTTTTTTTTGTAATGAGTGCACAATGACTCAACAGAGCTTTGTAAATTTACATTGTCATATCAGTAAATAAACTGTATTAGCAGACTATTTGCATGCTTTTGCACAAGCTGCACACCTGAAACATCAAAGTAATCCTCTATTTCTCTACTGAGTTATCATCTTCATCTTCCTATTAGTGGACTTTAGATGATTGTCATAGCACATTGAACAGATTGTCATAAACACATACTCTTAAGTTTTATCCTTTAAAACATTCAGATGTGCTTTCACCAAAAACAGGCTGCATATATTACATTGTAATGCTATTTTAAAATTGTACAATTACACTTCTTATGGACCCTTAATTCTTAGTGACGATGTGCTGCAAGAGAAATAAAACACCTCTGAGCATGCTGTTATAGAAACTAAGAATCAAAGGTAACAATAGGCACTTTCACACAGATTGTGCTATTAAGCCACAGACAAAGGACCCCTTGACATGCTACCTTCGCTCGCCTTCGGTAATTAACACTAAACCCACCTCAGTGTGTGCCTTCAAGGAGCACGCTGGGGTTTCAGACTTAGAAAGGTTGTGACGTGTAACAAAACAGCATCAGAGTCTAGCGGGACATATAACTTATGTGTCAGAAATACTTTGCATAGTGCTGCATTTAGGAAAATAAAGTGGTGTGAATTGAGTGCTGAGGTGCTTAGGCTAGCTATGCACATTTACATTATTCACCACGCTTGGAGGGTGAGTCTCCCTAATTTACCACCATTTTTAAGTGTTACAGTTAGAAATGGTGGTAAATTAGGGAGACTCACCCTCCAAGCGTGAGGTATTTTGACCTACCTCTTGGTACTCCAAGTATTTTTACTAATAGTAAAGTTAGTTATCAGCTAACCATAAAGTAACAAAAAATAGATTGCAAAAATAGACTTACTATTTTTTTTTTAATAGATAGGATAAAGC